>JAQFYP010002950.1:0-11730 GCA_034694865.1 Bilobella braunerae | reverse complement strand
TAACTGTAATAGTCATTCCGGCTCCATGGGCTTAGGGCCCTTAGGGAGTAACGAAAAATACTTAATAAAAAAAAATTACTTGCTCAAGTTGGTGGGAAAGAGCAAAACTTGAAATTTCCTTCATGCTCCCACTCCAATGATGTCGATTCTCCAGTTGCATCAAATACGATGAAGTCTCAAGTCAAAAGGAAAAGAAAAAGAGAAGCAGACACAGGCGGCGAACTTTGCTCCTTGATCAAGGTCATGTTCCCATATCATCTTCCAAAGTGCCATTTCTTGAAGAAGCCTATGAAAGATCCCGACTTCGACTCCATGGATAATTTTAAGAAAAAAATTGAGAAACATTTTGAGATTGTTACTGACGAATAACTTAATTCCATTTACAAAAACATTTTCAAATCTAGACATGGTAAACTTAAAAATCAGAGAAAAATTAATCAGGTCAAGAAGCTGCTAGTATTTTGAGTAAATTTTTTTTTCAGTTATTAGTGCTTTTGTTTAAATATAGGTAACGCAATATATTTCAATTTAGCTCTTTATTTGTTTCAAAATTCAAATATTCTATTAATTTATTTTTTTTTAAACAACTGATATTTTGTTATTAGTCTAATTTCAAATTTCTTCTTTCAATGCTGTTAAGAGATTTTAATGCTTATTTAAACTTTATGCTTATTTTTCGTAGCAAATTTTGTACATTCTGTAAAATTGTTCTATGTAACTTATTCTTTCCAATTCGAACTCCAGGCCATCGGAACTTATGTGATATGTTGATTAGTTGTAGGATTCAGAGCCCTGCGCCATGGGCAAGGCCCAAAGGTGCGGTAAATATAATAAAAAAAATATCTTTTATTTTACTTTTTTATTTTGAATTTTAATTTGCTGAAATTGTTCAAGCTCTGATCACCCATGTACACTCAATTACACTCACACTGTATTATTTTTTTTTCAATAAAAAAAGATTCCTTTGAAGTTGTAATTTGTAAGTTGTCCAAAAAGACGTTAGCCCAGAGGCATTTAACTGGTTATTTTTGTTTTATGTTCGAATAAAAAAGTATTTTACCGATTCCTATACGTTACAATTATCGTTGACCGTTGACTAATGTAGTTAATACTATTTTTAAATTTTGAATGCATTAAGTCAAGTAAATATTAACTGTTCAGTAATATAAAAAGCAAAGCTCTTATTTTTGGAAAATAATACTGATGTAGTGATGTATGAAATTATGAAAAGGATGAAAGTTTACAAAAAGACATTTCAACAAGAAATTTTTATTGCAGAAAACTAATTTGTTATTTGATTTTGTCTAATAAATTTTAAGCCTTGTGTGCTTGTTGTACTTAAATTCTTAAAAGTTTCGTGAAATTTCATCAAATGAAGTTATTTTGTAAAACCCTGACTGATTCTTTACAGCAAAAAATGTTCCAGTTTAATTTCTTCAATATACAGGGTGTTTACTGAAGGCCGGATAAATTCATTATTTATTTTCGCGATTGATGTTGTTATTAGTGCCGACATTCGGTGGCGACTTTTTGGTCAAAACGAAAAAAAAAAGTTAAAAAATTGAAATCGTTCCGGTACTTAACTTAACTAAAAGTTCTATAGGTTAACCTTAGGACCGAGTAATTTACTAAATTAATTAGAAATACAGAATCAAACTACCAAATTTACCAAATTAAGTTAATTATCTTAAGTTGAACAAATCAAAGACCAAGTCTACCATCACCATCGGCCATCAAAAACGCACTTGTCGTTCACTTCTATCCAGGTCAGGTTCTACCAAATGTGCCACAATTGAGGTTTCAGAGACCTTGCGCAGCTACAGGGACCGATTGTTTCCATGCGCGAAAATTTTTAAACCTAACCTAATACGGAAATAGGATTACGGGAACAGTAGTGTAGATTTCGGTGGTACAAAGCACAAGTTGCCGAAAATCTTCATTCGATCTCATTTCTGCTTGAAATCCACGGTTTTCCCATTTAGGGCTTATGGAATGAAACAAATTGATTTTTTAAAATTTGAAAAAGTCATTGCGTCATTGACGTCATTGCTGATGTCGGCATTAAAACGAGTAAACTTAGCTATCACTAAGGGAAATTAGTAAATAATTTATCCGGCCTTCGGTAAACACCCTGTACAACATTTCTATAACCAATTATATATATTAACTAGCGCAAATAACCCGTCGTAGCACAGTGGTTAATATATATTTAAGATTTTGATAAATTAAGATAAGACGATACCCATCCATGGGAAATTATTAATATTTTTTCATTTTTATTTTATAACAATTCACACTCTCGAATTACCTAATAATTTCCATTAAATTGGTAAGTAGCGTAAACCTAATGATTACATGAAAAACTTAAATATATGTTGTATGCGGTCTTGACGGACCGTATCAGGTGCGTCAAGACAGCATACATTGTATGCCAAAAACGTATGCTAACTTGACACTTTGCGTATGATGTATGCTGTCTTGACGTATTCTGTATGCTGTCTTGACGGACCCCAAAATTTGTACATAAATGGCATATGCATCTGGGGTGGTTTAGGGACAAATTTCGGGCAAAATTTACTTCATTTTTTTATGGTCAAAGGTCAGATGTCGCAATGCCCAAAATTTTAGCATAAATTCAACATATTTTGTAGTTTCATTTTAACTGCTGAAGATACCTGCGATATGTTTTGTATATAAGTAAAACGCTATGCTGGGGTAAATTTGGGCCAACTTTTGGTCAAAATTTGCTTTCGGTTTTTGCATGGTCAAAGGTCAAATTCGGCAATATTAGAAATTTCAACGTATTTTGTCCTGTCCTGTTAAGAATGCTGGAAATACCTGCGCCATAATTGGTACATAAATGAGGTTTGTAAATGATGTGATTCAGGGAAAAACTTTCAGAAAAATTCACTTCCGGCTTTTTCATCGGTCAAACGTCAAAGGTCCAAAATTTAACGTGTTTTGTCCGATCCCGCAAAGACCGTTGGGGCTAGGGGCGCCTTATTTGGTACATAATTGAAGTTTATGTAACCACTCTGGGCAAAATTTCCTTCAGTTTTTCTAGGGTCAAATGTCAAAGTGCCCAAATTTTAGCGTGTTTTATTAAATCCCGCAAAGACCGCTGGAGTTATGGGCGCCATATTTGGTACATAAATAAGGTTTATAAGGTTTAAAAATTATGTAATTTAAAGCCTAACTTTGGGTGAAATATACTTCCGGTTTTCTATGGTCAAATGACAAAAATATCCTAAGTTTAACATGTTTTATTCAATCCCGCACTGACTGCTGGAGTTTTGGGCGCCATATTTCGTACACAGGTGACGTTTGGAAATTGGGTGGTTTAAAGCCAAACGTCGGGTTAAATTTACTTCCTGTTTGTCTAGGGTCAAAATTCAAATGTCAAAATACCCTAAAGTTAACGTGTTTTATTCAATCCCGCAAAAACCGCAGAACCAACAGGCGCAAAATGTGTACATAAATTAGATTTGTGACTGGAGTGGTTCAGGGCAAAACTTCAAGTAAAATTTTCTTCCATGTTTTCTAGAATCAAATTTCGAAATACTCAAAATTTTAAGGGTATTGCCATATGCTGCAGAAACCGCTGAAACTGCATGCTCAATATTTTTCAAGTAAATGTTTTTGGTATCTTGGTCGTTCAAACTCCAGGCAGTAGGTACTTCCGGTTTTTCCAGGTCAAAAATTAAATGTTGCTTTAGTTCAATTTTGATTTTCCGCGTATCATATTCCAATACTTACTACTAGAGCTACATGTACCCTACTTTATAGGTAAGAAGGTTGATAGTTGGAGTGAATTATAGTGTCAAGCTTCAATTAGAATCTAAGGTTTGATCACATTAAGCAAACTTTTTCTAACAGTTATTCTCACAATGGCTTGGATAGCTTCAGATTCCGGTGTTTTTCACTTATAGTGCCACGAAGCGACGCGGCACAGCTAGTATAGTTGTAATATAGTTTATAATTTGTAATATATATAGCGATTTATCACCAGAAATATTTACATTTTTCAACGGTAAAACATCTAATATCTAAAGTTAGTTAATTGCCGTAATTAATTAACTACTACTTAATCAACTACTAAATAATAAATAAATAAAGTACAAATAATTAGTGTTCGATGACAATAATTCAGTTCTTGCCGAATGATAAATTATTCTTATTCAAATAAAAACAAATTACGTAGCGATTTATGTTTATTGTAATTTGTTAATTATGATTAAACTTTTAATTAATTAACTTAATTAATTAAAACTAATTAATTAACTAAATTAGAGACATTAGGGTACGGCAGCCTTCCGTGACAAAAGGTACGACTTTCCGAACGTTTTTTGGTAGAACTTGTGACTGTGCCAAGCTCGAAGGCCCAGGAACTCCGTGATGGAATAAGTCAATAAAATCACCAAGAAGTCGTTGTTTAAAACCCTGATATGTTTTATGGTTCTCCGTTTCCTCGGTTTTAGTAGTTCAATGGATTTGGGGTTTTCAGTGTTATTTTCTCGCTTATGACGGTTTTTTATTTCTCGGTATTGACCTGCAATCATGCTGTTATATGCTTATATTTTTAGCTTGGAATAATATTTTGTACAGCATAAAGCATTGTTTCATTTTGCAAAGAAATTATTGAACCACTGTATGCTGCCAAATTGGAATTTTGAGAACTTTAATTATTCTTAAGCGCCCAATGCTCGTAGTCCGAGGGGTTAGGACCCTTGTCCTAACTAATACTAATACTGCAGAGTTGCTGCTGAGGTACGATGTATCTGAAAGTGTGCGTGGACAGGGTTACAGATCAAGTGTCGTATATTCATGTATGAAAAATGCTCAAATGCAACAGCTTTACCCCGGCATCAATAAACCCGCCATTTAAAGTTGTGTTCCGAGACAAACCTGCGTTTCTAAGACACCGGGAAAGGCAAGGTTTGGAGTACCCAGTGGAAAAAGCAACTGTTCTAAATCTGTTTCTTGGATACCATCGTCTCGTGTCCAAAGAATAGTCAAGGAGAAGCATCGGCAATAGAAAGGTGTTCGGGAACCCCTTGCGTGTCAGCCTCTTCTTTGCAGAGCAGGTATTAATAAGTGCATTTGCAACAACGATGTGGCTGGGAAATACCGCGGAAAACCACCGTTGCAGGCGAAGGGTGTCGCGTCGCAGGTCATTTGGTCCAAACAATTTGTTCCAAAACAATTTGATCCAAGGCAATTGGTCCATTGTAAATTTGGTCCAATGCAATTTGGTCCAATGTAAATTAGGTCCAATGCAATTTGGTTCAATATAAATTTCGTCTAATATTAATTAGATTCATTAGTAAATGATATTAACTAGGCAGTTAAAGAAAAATATTAAATTTTTTATTAAATTGAGCAAGAATGCTCAGTAGGCATTTTTGCGGTTAGGTCTAGGCTAAGGTTTGTTTGGTTGGCTTTGATTAGGTTTGGTTGTTTAGGTTTAAATGAGTAATTTAGAAGAGACCAAAAATTAGAGGTATAATTTTTTGTAACTTTAGGCAAAATCAACTACCCGATGAAAAAATTAATAGTTTCCTTCTAATGAATATAATTAGAATTAGTCAAAAATAATATTAGACAAAATTGCATTGGACCTAATTTAAATTGGACCAAATTGTTTTGGATCAAATTGCATTGGACCAAATTTACAATGGACCAATTGCCTTGGACCAATTTTTTTGGACCAAATTCGTTTGTACCAAATGACATGGAACCATCGCGTCGACCACACTTACCTATGCGCAGCCGACGGAACTATAATACGGTAGTACAGAATTGCGACACTAGTGGAGTCTGCAAATCTGCAATGGCTGGTGGTGCTCAGTGCCAACTCAAATGAGGACAAAGAAGCTTAACAAAAATAGTGTACAACTATGTTTTCTTCTAGTGTAGTGAGCTAAATGCTTAGTTGAATTAAGTAATACAAAAAAGTTCAGCTTCGAATCTTTACGATTAAACACACAAAATAAAATTTTCCTTATTCATATAGTAAGTTTTACTTTGGTTTTATAATTCAATCAATCTGGTAATTTGATTTCAGGGCAAGCGCTAATAAGTAATAATTACCTTATTTATATTACTAAACACTTATATCTAAACGGAATTAACTTCTAAACGGCTCTCCTTGGTACCTCTTACTAGGAATTTCATAAAATTGCCATAAAGTTTAATTGTTAAATAATATTCAATTAAGCAATTAAAATGATGACTTGCGTCATTATAACTCTTGGACATGATAAATGTTGGACATGTTTAAAAAAACTGTATCCAACTTTTTTTTTAGAGCAATGATATTCAGTAGTAATAAATCTATTTCGGATTAAATTTTCTAAAGATTCTAATGACGTAAAAGGCGATATTAAAAAAGAATTTTTTCTATTATTCAAGTAAGAAATACTCGGCTTAAAATAATTGTATCTTTTTATTTCGACGTTGAATTGTAGTATGTACTGAGGAGCTTTCACGAAAGCAGATAATTTTCAAATATTCGATGGATAAATTGACAATTTGTCTTGCTAATTTTTGCACAGTAATACGTGCCAAATTTTAAATCAAGCTTCAAACATGATTTGAATATATATATATGATATATATATATTTATATAAAAAAATATATTACTTAAAATTTACATATCTACAAATGAGTAGTAAATACAAATAAAGTAATGCTAATACTCAAAGCTATTTAAGTGCAAGTGCTTAAGCACAAAAGATGCAATGCATTTTGAGATTCTACTAAAGTGAAACTATACATAAGTTGATTGAATTCTTAATCCAAATATTTAAGCTATGATTAACAATATGAATGTACCGCTTCCAGTAATATGTACAACTAGGTAGGGAAACCCGTCCTAGGACAGGAGGATTTTTATTTTAAAATTTAAATTTAAATCGATGCCCACCTCTAGCATTCTGTAGAATGCATAGAGGATTTTGTGTAACGAAGAAGAAAATAGCTCTCTTCGGAGATCGTTCCATGACTACTAAATTCCTACTAAACAGAAACAAGGCTTTGAGTTGACCACACGCATGCGTATTCCCGTTCACTCGCTCTTAGCTTAGCAAAAACATTATGTATCTAAACTCCATTCTTTCTCCCCCATTACCTCTTTTTTTCACAAACGCTTTGGTTTTTAATATAGATTCATCATATTTCATGTACAATTTATAGAACCATTTCACGTAAATTCTCTCCCAAAATTAAATCTACTCTTCAACCTTCTTATTAGTCTTATCAGTATCTTCTTATCAGACTTCTTAACTGTCATCAATGTCATACAAAAAATATGTGAGTAGAATTATAGCTCTGGTAGATTTCTGAAAAAGAGAAACCTGTTTTGCTGATGCTCACAAAAACTCACCAGTTGGATCATTTTTTCCAGAGATCCTTGTGCGCAATATTCAGTTTTAACAAAAATAAATTTTATGCAACTTTGCAGCCAAAAAGAGCGCTTAAATTGTAATTCGAGAATAGCGAAACAAGGCGGTACTAAGAAAGGAGAAACTGAAATCAAAATTAAATTTATCCCGCCCTTACGGCGGGCTTGTTTGGCTTACTTAAATGACACCGGAATTTTACTCCTTAACTTCAATGTCGCCGGTTATTTACTCATTGTAATAATCACACAAACGGCTAAATTTTAGAACAAACAAAAGTCTTGTACACTTGCATAATCAACAAAACACATTCATTTCCTTACTGATCGTTAATTTGAAGGTTTGATTTTTATTTGAAGTAGTTAAAAATAATTTCATAGTCATTTAAGGCATAGAAGTCTGTTTATTTTGTTAACTTAATTATAATGTGAATGGTGAATAACATGTAACTCAGCTTAATAAATGACTTACACATATTTTAAACAAATGTATGTATATAATACTATATGTGCTACTGACAATTTACATAGCTACAAAGTAGAGGTAATTACAAATGAAGTAATGCTAATAATAAAAGCTATTTAAGTGCAAATTCTTCAAAACAAAAGATAAAATGCTTGCTTAAACTCTGCTTAAGGAAGACTAGGCACTAATCAATTGAATTCTCAATGTTTAACAATATCAATGTACCGTTTCCAGTATTATATACAATTCAAGATATTTCATTACAATTCAGAACGTAAAATGTAGGATTGAATGTAACTCTTGATGCATCATGTACCGTTAAATGTGTTGTTTCGTGTTTGTATCGTATAACAATCCAATGCAAAATAAATACTACCGCCGAGCCAAACGTGTAGCTTACCGTAAATGTGCATATCCAAACAATATAGGCTTGGAATTTACTTGTTCTTACAACGGCCTAACTGTTTTTTAAGATTATGCTTTTCAAAGAAGTCTTTTGAGTGATCTGGAAATCTATTAAGCATTTTACGCTGTGGAATCTTGTAACCAATCAAAGCCAATTTTTGCTTACGCCACGTGTTACAATTATTTTTCCACAAACTATAACTCCATTTTTGTCGCGTATCACCCCAAATGATTTCCAGCAGTTTCATTCCTTTTTCCTTGGATACCTCATACTGTGATGCAACATAATTGTTCACAATATCCAAGTACCCACTCTTATTCCCCGCCCCCAAGGACCAAACATTCACTTTATGAGTCTCACTGTTCCCCTTAAGTGCCCCTACACTTCCAACTCCTTCCCTAAGCACCAAATGCGCTCGAATAACAAAGTGGCGATTATAGTGGGTCCCTTCAAGTACCAACCCCGAATGCCAGTCAACTGTGGACTTTCGAAGTACTTTACTTTTTTTGGCGATTACACTGACGGTCCATGTTTCAGTCAAGTTCACTGGTCCACCGAAACCCTGTCCAGAAATGGAGAACATGGACTCAATGGAGTCAGTCACTGGCTCAAATAAGCTGCAGAAGGGTACGTACACTTCATCTGAGGGGTCCCCTTTAGATTCAAAGTACTTTAAGAAATCTAGGTTAGCTTGATCTAGTCCTCGTAAATCTTCAATATCCGTTCGATATAAAGAGAGCGTTGTACTTGGCAACTCAGATTTCTCAACTGACCAGTCTCTAAAATAGTCCAGTTTTTTACATTCAAAACACTTTTGTAACGAGTGTGCGTTGATTCTAAGCCACGTCTCATAGCCATATTGAGTCCATATTATTATACGAACTATCGTGTCAGAAATTTCTTCTACATATATCTCAGTTCCTTTATTCAAGCCTCGAAATGAAAACATACGTTGCAGGCTAACTGAATCAAGGATAACTATCTCTCCTTACGCAGTTAAAATTGAAAGCCAACTTAAGGTTGGTGATAGTTGGATACTTGGATTCCACCATGGACTGGATAACATTGGCTCGTAGATTCTAAGTTTTGCAGAGGAAGCTTCCAAAAAATTGGTAATATAGAAATGCTGCTGCTCTAGGTCTACGTTACCCACATATATGCTATCCTGATAATAAAAGAAACATGGAATTTGCCCTTCATTTGCCCATTTGCACTTTCCATCAGATGCAAATGCAATTAGCGTATATACTTCCTTTTCTCGACTATAGTTAGCTTTGCAAATTATAACTTGATTTTTGATAACCATTAATTCTCTAACTACGCACGCGGAATGTGTGCTGAACACGTCAGGCGGACTCAGATTATTCGAATTTATGAGCCCTCTGAAAGCCGAAACTTTTGAATTTAAAGACTTTATAAGTTTTGCATCTGATAAAAAATTGATAACTTTTCAACGGTATTGGATAACTGGAAAACATGAAGCACACTCTTATGTATATACGCGAAGCTTGTATTACTGAATGAACTTACAAATGAAAATGGCTTAATGTCGGTAGAAACAACTTTTTCCACTCTTCCTGTCACAGTGTTTATAATTTCAATAGAATTATACTTCCTCTGTGCAACGTAGTCCAAATCAGACGAAAACTTGTATTTTGCATCTTTGAGCTTGAGTTCCAAAATCACTTCATTTTCATCCGAGATGGCAACGTTGTGTTCAGAGTAAGAGTTCTTGAGTTTTGTCCTAAATTAGTTGTCCTAATATAAGGTATTCGTATGGACTTATGAAGATCGATATAAAAATACGTTTTTTCCGTGCACTTCTGTTTCATTCCATTTAGCTAAACTGAGGTATAGTGTCGATGTACCGTCAAAAACTATCTTATTCAATGGATTACCATACCTGAACTCATTTAAATCGGGTAGGTGCCACCAAACTTCAAACGGATCTACTTTTCCTTCAACCCAAATTGGTAATTGAGTTGGTTTTAACTTTGAAAATTGGACTAACGATTCTTTCATATTCATGGATTTCTCAATAGTGCAATCGAATTTTGGTGTCTAATATTTTTTGGCGCACACGCTATATAATTTATAGATTTTGATAGTCCTATTTTGTACATTTTGAATATTTTACCTTACCTTGTCGACTGGTAGCTATTTCGAAGTAAAGGAGCACTCACTGCTTACTGATACTGATATTAAAATAAAACATCAATAAGATTTTCGCAAAGATAAGATGACTAAAGTTAGTTAAAATGTGAATGATGTTGTAAAGCCGATGATTTGGTGAAACATGGGGAAAATTTTACTATACCGTAGTAATTCAGAAAATTATGAATTTTTTTCCCAAATGCAATTCATCATTCTAAAAATGATTCTGAAATAAAATTACCCTGCCCTTACCCTTTTTTACATTTAAAAAAAATTTAAATTTATTTTCAAATTTTTTGCTTAATTTTAAACATTTAAACCTAAAAACAGCGACAAAAATAATTTAAAACTAAAAAAAAAAGTAATTAATTTTTTTTTTTAAATTTTTACAAAATTTATTTATCTAGGAAAAAAAATCAGAATTTTCTGAATTACTACGGTATAGTAAAATTTTACCGAAACATGAATGATCTTAGTAAAACACTCTGATTTGGTAGTTGGATAAATTTTATTGTCACAAGCAAGAAAGATTAAGCAAAATTGAGTAGCCAAACAAGCCTGTCAAGTAATTTGCAAAAATACTCGTAGAATGAATGCAGTGAATTTTTTTTTCTCTATTATGTATGTATGTTTGTAAGAGGGAGCTCACTACCTATGAATAAAGATAAAATGGCATATTTTGGTCACTCCTATCTCACTCTCCACTAAAGATTTTGTAAACAAAAATTACTGGAGATATTTTCACAGCACATTATTACATGTTTGTGAATTACCTTAAGATTTCCTTTGCAAAACAGGTCCAAATCTTCTGCACAAATGCTGTCCTTAATATTTAATCTCGCAAGCATCTGATGGAAAAAAAAATAGGAATGATTTATTACTATCCATTTATTACGTTTATTTCACGCAGTTTGAGTAACTGTCAAGTCAAATACATGTAAAGGCAATAACTTTAATATACTATATTAATACATGAAAGCGTTTATGGAATTCTTACACATTTGTGTTGTAATTCTGGCCTAATTCAACGGTTATAGTGCTAGATATCTGCAGAAGATAGCGAGAAATCACAAAAACTGAAGCAGAGTGTTAGTAACAAATTTTAAAGACGCCTAATTGCAAATACAAGTGCGTTGCGCGGCCTCAAAAGTGAAAATGAAGAGTGTAGTGTTATCGGAGTTGCTACGAGGATGCTTTTAGCACCTTTGATAACTTTTGCGGTTTGATATCATCATCATAGTTTTATTTGATATAAGGCACGCCCAGATCAACATGAATACGAGTAAGAGTAAAATTTGCCGATT
>JAQFYP010002949.1:0-11734 GCA_034694865.1 Bilobella braunerae | reverse complement strand
AAAGTTTAGGTTTAATTGTCATTAATTATGATTAGTGTTAATAATTAGTGATTTTTAATTATTTTAAAGATTTTAGGCCTTTTATTTTAGGCCATTTTTCGCTTTAGCTCCTATTACTTGTTAGGCCCTATTTTTTACGCCCTTTATTTTAGGCCCTTTATTTTAGCTCCTTTTTTTAGGTCCTATTACATGGAATCCATTTGTCACGCTTTGTGTAAAGTAGTGAGAATGCGAGTTGTTTGGCGTAATCAATTGTACCACTGCAAAACTATTGGCTTCAGAACATCAAAACTATAATTTTGAAAAGGCAAAACTACACTTTTTGGGTATTTACACGCAGGCAGGATTCATTTTACCCGACACGTTTTTTGTCGATGTTTAGAACCAATTTTTTGAAAGTTGTCAAGATTTTATATCTTATCAGGAAATTTATGAATTATTGGAGCAAAAGAAGGATTTTACATAATAGAAAGGTACCGGCAACTGCCTCACAAAGCGAGTGCTATTTTGAATTTTTGTTAAATTCATACGCCCATCCGTTTGACAACAACTTTACAGTAGAGCAGTTTCACCGATTTTAGACTTGAAAATAATACTCCGTGATCCTACGTTTCCTTAATTGCCAAAAATGAAACAAAAATGTTTTTTTTTGCTTTGGAAAAAATGATAAAGCTGGAAGTTATACCCGGAAGGGTATAATATGGTCAACATATTTTACAACTAATTACGGGAGAGCATAAACATAACCCCGGCCTTACACCGGACAACTTTTCATTTCCCGTGTTAACGTACGAGAAATAGTTGCACGGAGAGAGTTGCAGGCAAAAACGGAACGGAAGTTCCTAGTTGCCTTAAATAGGTCGCCATAGCATTTGAAGCAAGAAAATTGTCCGAAGTTGTTTGAAGTCAAGTGGCCGGAACTCTTGCCTTCACCTCCCCTCACCTAAATTAGCACAGTCGTTGTCATGGTAAGGTATACATAGAAGGATCGTTATTTAACATTACCGCAGGGCGGCTGGTCAACATAAGGGTATAGATATGGAAAGAAGTACTCATTAGCATAAATTATGCAAATGAGGAACTGGACGTTGGATGAAGTTTTAGCAGTGGAAGAGTTATGGGTTCCGTGTACGTAATTTTAATTGCAGATTTTGTACAATACATAACTCCTTTGCTGCAGAATTAATGTGTATGAAAATTTGCAATTTCGAAAGAGAGTTGGTAGATTTTTTTCTAGTTACAAAATTTTGCTGTTGCATCTTTTGTTATAGATAAATTTTAAACTTTTGTTGGATAAAATTTGAGGCAGTAAAATATACAAGCGTTGAAACAATTCCTTGCGAATCATTGCTCTTGAAACATTTCACAGCAGTGCTATAATTTCCCCAAAGGAAACAATTTCGCACTTTATACTTATCCTGATTTTGCTAACATTAGCAATCATACAAAACCTAACTTAAAAATTAGAAAAAATTAAAAATTAAAAAACTTTGATTACAAGAATACTTTGAAAAATTATTTAACTAAATTCAAATTATGTTTAAAACCGCAAATCGTACTCAGGATTGCAGAATATTCGGAAAAAGTAATTTAACGGGTTTTTGCTGGTAAATAATAGATGTATTAAAATTCTTATGATTTTAACATTGAGAAAACGACAATTTGTAGGAAACAGCGTCGCATTCTGATGTGTTTTCAAGCCTTACCTCCATTTTAAATAACTTTTTCCCTGTTAAACATGTTAAATCTCACAAGGCTGAAATTTTTCGGAAATCTAAACATTCTGAAAAGAATTGAACTCTAATTATCTCTAGTGTGTATTTAGATCTAGTGTGTATACTGATCATCTTCATCATACCTGAGTAGAGTATAGATTGGCGTGTCAAAGTTCAAGAAGTTGCAATGTTCGCGTATTTAAATTCCGACAATTTCCAAAAAACATTCCATAGCTAATTAAAATAATTTTGTGATTATTTTCCTCAAATTGCTTTAATTATTGTCTAAATGTTTTAGTTTTAGAGTTATCATAATGTAAAATAAAATTTTATTTTGGCGAGACTCCACCATTTGTTATTCACCGAGAATTTGTTGGATAGCAAATTATGGGATAGCAAAGCAAAAGGAAGGTGGTTAAGCCTCTCTTGGCATAAAAGGCACCGAGGTCCCGGGGTTAAGTCGAGCAGCCTTATCATATCCTTTCCCGGGTTCGAATCTCGGGTCCAAATTCCTATCCAATACCTTATATTACCTAAGAACAATTTTCAGCTGGCAGAAAGACACAAGTCAACAAGAAGTCAAGTAAATTGCAACATAGGACAAAATGTGGTAATTTTTGAATACTATAAATTTTGGAAAATCGTGCATGTGTTTTCAGCTGTCATCTAAAAATTGCAAGTACAATTTCAAGCTTCATTTTTTTGTTCTCTACTGTAATTGTCTGTATGATGCGTAATGGTTGCACTAAAACTCCCTTTCACCAAACTCCTTACTCTTTGCCCAGCTCTACAGATGGGCATTTAAACTGCAAAAATTTACATTTATTTCAGAAAAAAGTCGAATATGGGAGCAATGGAGTGCTGCACTAATTTTTCAAAGTTAGTAAACTAAACAAAAAATAGTCTTGCTGTCCAAGAACGGGGTTTTTATTAGTAATCTAATAAAACTTTACTAATTAGAACAACACGCTGTGGACGTCAGTTAACGCTAGTAAGCATTGCAAGCGCTCTATTGGTGACTTGTAAGGCATTTGGAAACAGAGTTGGTGATAGGGACGCAAGTAGCACCGTTAGCACATTTAATGTTATAATCCGAATGCACATTTCCGCACCTCCCTCCAACCTTTGCCGTGCAGCCTACACCTACAACGGATGTAAATTGCACATCAAGGCATTTGCAGTTACCACGAATGCACGCAAGCCCTTCTTCAAAGTTGCACCTCCCTAGTTCGCCGCCACATTCCTTGTTCAACGACAACAAACATTCGCCACTACTCGACTCGACCAAATCACCTGAGCAAGTCGTAGTGCCTTGAATACATGTCGCCAATTTCGTTAACGTTGAGTTGGTATTGCACGGTGAATTCGCTAAATTAACGCAGGACAACATATCTCGTGCAACCTTTTGCGACACTGGGTTTTCACAGCGACAAACTTCGTCAATGCAGCCCATTCCTTCCAAGCAGTCTGCCTCATGTGAACACGTAGATTCGTAGTTGGCGTAGCAGATTCCATCTACACTTTGAAACCCGTTTTGGCATACGCAGCGGGCGTCACGGTTGGGCCCAACGCAATCGGCATTACGACCGCACCGATCATGTGCCGGGCCAAAAATATAATTGTTGCACAATGTGCCGCTTGCGGATCGACATTCGCCGGAAAAAGCATCCCATTTTTTGTTGGTGCCGCAGGTGCAAATACTACTGGAACACCGCAAGCCATTTTCTACGTCACACGGGTCTCGAGCCTCTCCATTACCTTCATTGACGGTTGCACATGCTTCTTGGTGCATCTTAACTTTTGCACATTTTTGCTTTGAATCGGGACCGTAGCCTAGTACACATTTGCACAAGACACTGAAGGAATGTTTGGAGTCGATGCATTGAGAATTGGGAGGACATCTTGCTTCAACGCGAACTGGAAGCTGATTTCGTAGATCTAGAAGTAAAATTGTAAACTTTGTACACTTTTGGAAAGAAAGTGTAACTTATAGCATATGTTGGAACATATATAGCATATGTTGTTAGCATAACATATGTGGAAAGAAAAAAGCTTTTTGAATTAGTATGCACTTAAAATAAAATAGTTATAAGTTGTCAAAAAAACGTTATACATTGTACATTATGCAAGACCTTGTCAACTCGTTTGCAGTTTTCATTCGTAAGGGCATTTATAAAAAAAATTGACGCAAGAATTGTAAATTGAGGTATCAGGTCACTACAAAGAAAAGCAAAACCGAGAACCTAAAACCGAGAAAACCAAAACCGGAAACGACAACCCCGGGATGCCAGAACCCAAAACACCAAAAGGAATAAATAAAACAAAACCAGAAATGTAAAATTAAATATGGCAAGATATATTTAAAATTCCTTCAAGTTTTTTTTCTCAGTTTTTTTTGTTCTCGGTTTTGGATGTCTTATCAAAAGAACTGATTTAGGAGCGTTTTCGCTCTAAATGGGTTTTAGGCCCTGAAGAACCTGTAAAAGGTTAGAAAAGACTCAAAGACTTAAAAGACTTAAAAAAAGCTTAGAAATCCTTAAAATTGTCCTTTTAAACTTTTGGAACCATAAATCAATTGTTCAAAGCAAAGTGACTAACTAAGATTGCGCTCAATTTACCAGTTTCCTCCATTACATTGCAGTACGCTTCATTATTAATTTGCAGGTAACACTTCCCCAAGTCCGGGTCGTAGTAGGAGTTACTGTTGCGTTCTTGACAGTCTTCTTCCGAGTAGCAAAGGAAGTCTTCACTGTTCCAAGTGGATCCTGCATGGTTGCATTCGCACTTTCCATCCGACGAGCACTTCAGCCCTGCTATTTCCTTGCAGGCAGCATTTGCATCTTTGCTGCACGACTCACCATGCAATTGCCTTCTTACGCAGGATTTTTTATCGGAGCTCGCCTGCAGGTCACGTGAGCAACCGCAGTAGGCCCGACTTTCACCTACGGCTCTACGAGACGGCGTTAAGGTCGAATTTTGTGGACAATGAAGTGTATTGTTGTGAAAGAGGCTTGTAGGCATTATTCTGTGCTCAACCTTCAGCACACAGTGACCAGATTCTGTATTGTAGTATACATCGTCATCAAAAGCTTCACATTGTGCTTGTGTGATCGCTTGGCGTTCTGCTGCTGCAGACAAAATTACAAAGCGTAGAGTAAAAGCGAACAATATGCTCTTGAAAAGCATTGTGATAGAAACACTTCTCATATCCAGTTTTTACCTTTTATGCAACTGTAGTTCACTGAGATAATTGATGGTAATTTGCATCAATTATGTAACACTTAATTAAGGCGAATTGACAAACCAGTAGGAGCAGCGGACTGATCATTCAACTCCCAATTAGCCTTAAACGTCTTACAATTAGAAAAAAATGTTAAGTTTTCAATTTATTTCAATATAAAATAACGAAAAAATTTGGTAGTTGGTTAAATTTGATAATAATCTCGCCATGTAAATATGTAAAGTAGTGAGTATTGGTGCTAAACCATTTTGTATCTAATATTAGGTAGATACATACTGAACATAAATTGTCATCAAAATAGAAGTAAAATCCTTTACCAAAAAATGTGCCATGAGATACTTTGCTATATCAATCAATTTGTCGTCCCACATTTCACCGTTTTGGATACTTGAAGACGCTTTGGTTGTGATGTCATCCTTTTCAATTGATGGCTTTGTGCCATCATTTGCCATCATTACCGCATTTTTTCCTTGCTTGCAAGAATCCGTTCCATGGCTTAATCTCAATCACTTGACTATGCTGATTTTTATTTCTTTCTTTATCATATGCGGGCCTACTGTCATGAATCACAATCGTTGTTGCCTGCTGCTTGGACTTCATAATGTATGTTATGCTCTTGGTGACACCAAACGGACCATAGCTTTTAAAAAATTTTCGGTTGCGCACCTCCATCAATACGATCCATTGTGTCTTCAATTAAGTTCATCCAAAACTGCTCGTGCATACACCTTTTTTTTTTGCTGTACTGTATAGTACACAATAGAAAAGTGAGCACATTTTAGTAATGAAATAGTTGAGGTTAAGCCGAGGCTCGACTAGGATTCCAGCTGCTTTGAAAATTCCTTCTCGACTTAATGGCAACTCGTTTGATGGCAACTCATTTGATGGCAACTCGTTTGATGGCAATTCCATTGATGACATCCTGGATGGGGAGACTATAGGGTTAAATCTATGCCGAGAATCAAAATGAATTCCTTGTTTAGTATTGTTTGAGAAGCTATCATTTTCTTTGTTGCTTTGGTTGCCAACACTACATTGTGGTAGAGAATGGTAGGTCTAAACAATGTTTTTCATTTTTCCAAAAAAAAAAAAAGAATCAAAATTCTTTAATATTCCGGTCTTTTCAGAAAATATTAATATTTTTATGACCAAAATTGAAGAGAAATTGTTGTTTGTCGATTGAAGTTGAAGCTGTTTCTCGAAAACCAATTATTATTTGAATAGAAAACCGTATTTGGATAGTGAGTTATGCCTAGGGAAGGTCCCATTTTGTTTCCAGAAACAAAACGAAGCCTGTTTCCGTTTCGGTTTCCAGTTTTTTTTTTTAAACGAAACGAGAATCCGTTTCCGTTTCGTTTCCGTTTCGAATTTGGAAACAAACGTTTCCGTTTTGGAGGAAACGGGGAAACGGTAAGGATTTTTTCTTAAATAATTTGTGGAAATCGGAGGAACAAGGTAATATTTTTAGAAGAAACTATTGTTGAATTTATTTGTAGCGCATTTTGCTTCATAAATTATTTCAAATAAATGCATTTCTTGACTCATATTCATTGATTTTGTTGAAAAATCCCTAAACATATATCTTTTACACTACAAACTTTGCTAAATTCTTATAAACACAAACATAAAAACGCTTTAACTGCAATTATTATGACAAGTATAACCGCTCTGAAGGTTTTGCTGTATAACCAGATTTACGTTATTAAAGAAATTTTTCGAATTGAATACAATTTTTATGGTAAAAGTTTTAGCGAAATGTTAATTTAAATAATAAATTTTGATTGAATGAATTATTTACTATTATTTTGTAATTATGAATCATAACTATCGTTTTTTAACGTTTCATGTACAATATGCACAAAAATTTGGATTCATATGGTCACTGTACCGCACTAATAAAATTTTCTACCGTTTCCGTTTTGTTTCCGTTTCTAAGAAAAATTTTCGTTCCGTTTTCGTTTCCAGATTACCCGTTTCGTTCCCGTTTCCTCGAGGAAACAAAACAAACGGAAACACCCATCCCAATTTTTGTTTGCTAAATTGTGGTTAAATTTGTAAAATATTTATACCAATATCTAGGAAAGTTTTAATAAACATTTCAACAAATATTATGCCAGTTTTCAGAAAATCGAAATTTGCCCGAAATCTCTGCGGCCTCTTGGTACCAGTGTCCGGCATATAAATTGAAAGCCGCGAGTTTGATGGCTATACTACCTGGATATTTTTTTTCAGATATTAAAAAACTTAAAAGTACTAAATTATTTTTAACTAGAAATACTTAAGGGTCTCTTTGTCCAAGAATTGGCTGGTTAGGCTGACGTTTTTGCTTTATCGTTGCGCTGTCCTAATGTTTACCAACCTAGTTTCATCCTAATCAATTGTTGGCATTTTTGCGCATGAAAGTTACAAGTTTTATAATTAGATATACCATTGACATCAAATTGCATGTGCGAATCAACTGCTATTAATAATAAATTAATTGGTAAAGTTATCTTAATTGACTAAAAATTAGTAAATTAATTACTAATTACTGAAAATGGTGTTTGTGAATTGTATTACTTTGTTTTGTGAAAGACGACAAATTTGTTCAGGTAAGTAAAACCGGCAATTTGATTGGACCATTAATGGTACGATTCAATTTATTTTTTTGCGAAGGTGCAACCCTAAATTCTATTTTTAGGTTACTCGTCTAACCAAAAAGTAGTAGAATGTTTTTATTTTCGTTAGTTGGATTTGATGCTTTATGGAACTTTTTTTTTTTAAAGTTTTTGTTAAATATTTAAAAGATTTCTGCCAACTTGCGAAGTTGGGTGAAGTAAGTGTTTTTTTTTAACTTTAGTTTAGAAAAGTTGGATTTCAAAAAGAGAAAGTAGAGCAAGAAACGAAATGAAAGTTTACATTGCACAAAACTTCCCGCTAACATTCTACTACATTGCAGTTCGGGTTGCACACTCGTACCTGTTTCATAGTTCACCCTCACAAACCATGAAATCCTGATTTGTTTACTGATACCAAAACTAAATGTTAGGTTTAGGTTTCACAACGTAGTTACCTTGCGCAGTCTGGACAAAGTATAGACTTTCAATTTTTTGTAAACCAAAATATATACACTAATTACATGAATCTAACGGGCAAATAGTTGAATAATAAAGTCGAGTAACTACTAAAATAGGTTTAGCAAAAACATGAGTGCACAATCAATAAAGTATCCAATTTGTAAACTTTAAAACCTAATTTTAGCTTAAAAAAAAGTTTTCAAAAACAAAAACAAAAGACGCACACAAAAAAAAATTCACTGTACGCCAAGTTTGCTTCAGACATTCTACTATTATAGATTACGTCAAGGGGGCCTAGAAGTAGAGTGTACGGTTGCACTTTTCCTCCTATTTTGGAGTGTACCCTCAATAGCCAATCTTAGTGTTTTGATTTCGTTTGATTTTAGCTCAAATCAGGTTGCGGAGTACTGGTTACACTTCTGTGGCATATCTGACTCATGCATCAAAAAGGTCTACGCATCTCCGGACTTTGAATCGTTGCATAAAGTATTCGAATCCTTTTCTAAGTCTGGTGAAGGTCATGCCATCGCTGAAGTGAATTGTTCACAAATGTAGGGATTTCCGTCAAGTAAGGGCATGGTAGAGTAGAATGGTTGAGCGTTGTTTGTTGCAATGTAACAATAACGTTTGGATTAGATGATTGAGGGAACAGTTTGAAATTTGTCCGGAAGTGAATCCAAACATTCTACTTCTATGCAGCCTGCCTTAAGTCAGGGTAGCAGAGTGTTAGAGGGTGACTTGGCGTACTGTAAATTTATCAATTTTTCTCTAATCTTTAAACCTACTTTTCTAAAATTCAAGCTTAGGGTTTTAAAAATTCGCAGCATAGTAGCCCACTGTGCATGTTAGATAAAATTTTGAAATAAGGAAGTGTTCCTTAAGCCATCAAATTCCGGTTGGATTGCATTGTTAGGGGAACACTTTGAAATTTTAGCCAAAATGAAATCCTACATTTTACTTCTGGCAGTCTGCTTAAGCCAAGAGGAGTAGAGTGTTGGAGAGTAGTTTAGAGCACTAAAACTAAACTAACAGAAAGTGTTCCCTCAGTCAATGCAAACCAACCTCAAATTTCTCCTAACAGGTGACTTGACCTCCCCTTTTCCTGAAATCCCTATTGAAAGAAACGATTAGTTGTTGAAGAACGGCATTGAAATCGCAACGCTACAGGACGGAGTACCTAGTTGAAGAAGTATCGAGTCCATGATTTTGCTGAAGAAACTAAAACAAAAGTTGGGAGGTGTTGAAGTGAGTCGACAGTCGAAAAAAGTATTTGCCGACATCATAGGCGTAAGGAGTTGGTTGTCGACAACAGCTGACAAAAGAGGAGCTGCAATTTTATTGCAGAGAAAATTCTCAGCTTCTACGCTGCTCGATATCAGATCAAGTTCCGAATTTAGAGACAAAAAATGCAACTTTGTACAGGAAGTGTTTGTTACAAAGTGGGCGGTGGATAATGCAAGTACCTCGGCTCTTACCGCAAGGAGTCACAAGATCATGGGCCAATTGCTTGAAAGGGGCTTCCAGGCGTTTACTGGAACAAGAATCATAAGGATGGATTGTATCGAGAAACTGTGTCAAGTCTTCGCTGCACGGAAACTGAAGTGGTTGTAAACATGTTTGAACAGATTACACCGTTGTTCTACTCCATTATTGTAGTGCAAGTGTTTTATATTATAGCAGTGCTTACACTGATCTTGGATCTTTTACCGCAATATTACTCAAACCTGACTTACAAACACATATAATAATTTCTATCTTCCCGCTTGGAAGTGCCCGGTCCCTGCTAAGTCGTAAGCAGGGCTGCAGGACATCCAATCACTCCTCTCCTCAACTCCAGGACTCCCTCTAAATGGTGGATCAGTGGAAGAATGAATGAACAGAGCAAAGAACTCCCAAACAAGAGGTGAGCTTTATTAGCATTGTTCGCCCTAAGGTACCTTCCAGGACTTTGGTCTACAATGGCTGGAGCCCTTTCCGGACAGGAAATGGCTCCATCCAATGCTCTGCTCTCCGCCTAGTACTCCCGTCTCCAGAACCAAAAAGCCCCGCTTGACCCACTTTCACTCCCTCTTATAGGCTCCCAGCCTACGAAACTAAAGAACCCGAGCTCATCCATTGGCACACTTCTTGTGCCAATTGTTTTGAGCCCACCCTCCAAGCCATCTCTGGTTGCAAGGCCCAGATCCGTGACATTGGCACGGGGCTGGGTCTAGCATGCCTCCCCCACCAGACCAAATTCCTGCAAGGAATTTCCTTCTACATAGTCTAAAATACATAGCTACTTGTGGCCTATACTCATCTGTACTACTAGTCTAACAAATCCAATTTTTACGTCACAAATGTAGAGTTTGTACATAATAAAAATTGCTAAACGCAAATGAAGACAGCGTATTATATCCGACGAAATAGCACAAGTCTGTTTTTATAACCGTTATATATATATATCTCACCTAACCCTACTTCCTCCTAGCTCACAATCGCACAATTGGTTGTAGTCTTTTATCTGAAAAATGAATTACAAGGATGTGATGTATCGTTACATATTAATTGTAAACCTTACTTCAAATAGTCCCTGGCCATTTGTAATAAGTATATGTGGGTCTCTGATTTCCAAATCTGGTTTTGTATAATTAAACTAAGGCACAATTTCAAAGTCAGAGAAAGTCTTAGCTAATTTCTTACATTCTTGTAGTCTAGTTAAATATTGCATCACTAGTTTTCTCATACAATTTTCCTTTTTACATTCGATTCCTACATAGTATTTTTGCAACACCAATGAGGTGTGAAGGTCTATTCGAATTAAATCATCGGGTTTTGCTTGGAGAAAGTGGTGTGCCAATAGAGAGTGCCTATAATCCAGTAATTTTTTTTTTTATTTATTTAGTGAAGCTTTGGTGAGTCTCGTTCATAGTTTCTTCATTATCCAAGTTCAAGGTCTGACGCAGTTGGTGGTCATCTGTGGCAACCACGTTTCCCCGAGCGTGAAGTGCGTGAAATAGGGAGGAAACCATCCACAGCTTCCTCTGGGATAAAATGCGGTTCATATAGATCTGATGTGTTTGGTTTATCCACTAGCTCAACGTTCCAGATTTGGAAAATTTTGGAAAATTGGCGAGTAAAATAAAGTTGAATTCGGACAATTTTCCTTGAGTTGTCAGGAGGAGGGGTCCCTTTGATGATAAATCAATTTTAAATAATCCGAATAAATAAAACTTATATTAGAGAGTTGCGCTTGAAGGGATTGCGTCATTGCATTTTTTAACTTCCATCAACATAAATAGTTTACTTGAACAATAAATAGAAATAGTGGGACCTTCTGTGCAATAATAAAAGACAAAGACAATAATCAAAATGAACAATTTTGTTTTTAACCAAAACAAGAAAAAGGAGGCGCTTCGTCTTTGTCATTTAATTTTGCTAGTGGAAATAAAAATTTTCTGTCACGTTGAGAGCGTGACCGAGTCTTAGCATTAATTAATTATCCTAAATAGTTGTAATTAATGAAAAAAAAACTGGTATTTTGTTT
Source organism: Bilobella braunerae (assembly GCA_034694865.1). Classification (NCBI taxonomy): domain Eukaryota; kingdom Metazoa; phylum Arthropoda; class Collembola; order Poduromorpha; family Neanuridae; genus Bilobella; species Bilobella braunerae. The sequence goes on along the minus strand of JAQFYP010002949.1, from coordinate 196 downwards.
TTAACAAATTTTTGGAGGTTTGGTTTTGTCATTGTTGATGAACAATGGTCCAAACAAACCCCTTCCGGTTGTGATTATATTGAAAAATCGTTTATCGGCGGATTTAGACTATTTGTCTATACTGATTGTTTTGTGGTAATTTATTTAACTATATGCTCTTCGCCTTCATCACCAAAATCTGACTCGACTGCAGCAG
>JAQFYP010002948.1:0-11735 GCA_034694865.1 Bilobella braunerae | reverse complement strand
TAGTTTTAAACTTGAGTATAATTAAATAATTTTTAATTAAAATTAGGTTAGGTCGATTTAGGTTAGCGCCAGTGTACGTTCAATTAATAAAATGGTTTTTTTTTACCATGAGCATGCGCATGCAGGCGATATTACCGCGTGTGAAAAAAGTAAAAAGTCTCTATAGCCCCAAACGCCCCCAAAATGACCCCTTCACCTCAAGCTAACATTTCTAGGTCAAACCCAACTTTTGCAAGGAACGATATATGTGATGTGTATGGAATCACCCTAGCTGTAAATTGTTTTCGCGAAGCGAAAACTACGGCTTGTTTGTATTAAATGGTATTTTTTGACCAACTTTTATTCACTCAATTTTTGTATGCATTTAAAAAAGGTACAATTGTTTTGACGACAGAAGTGATAGTGATTGAATAGTATAGTATTGTAGGGTGCGGACATCTTGTAGTCTTTAGTGCGATTTGACTTTCACAGTGGCTTTCATATCTCAATATAACCACCTTGTTTTTTTTTCGGTTATTTGCAATTGTAGTCTTTTGTTCAAAACGTCTTGCAAAGAAAAACGCGGCGAACCGGCAGGAAGCTGTGAATTATACATATGATTAGAATTGCGTTTCTCACAAATTTCAAAAATTTAACTTAAGATTAAAAAATTGGTAAATTTAATGGCATGGAGTATAATATACCAAGTTGTAATGTAATTTTATTGTATATTCAAAAGTTTTGTGTTTTAATTGTAGTAGTTTGAGTTATCGTTTTGCGTTTTTTATTAGCCGAAAAAGCCCTCGGAATACTGCTTGATAGTATAGGTTAACGCTGTATTGCGATTACGTGTTATACTTACTGTGTTCGAAACTGGAGCTAGAATACTAATGACTTCAGCAAAATAATCCTTATTCTCCGTGTTGTCATAGGTATAATGTGGCTTTTTCCATGCTTTAGTAGGACTAAACTTTGGCAACTTTATGAGGCAGGCAAGCTGAGTCGTTCGAAGTTCCTCCGGTAGGTGCTCGTAGTAGCTGAGTTCGCTTTCAATGATCACCGTCTTCTGAATCAAGTCTTTATGTACCACATTCCCTAGATCTTTGCACACAATTTTCGGCTGTCCAGGCAGGTAGTGCATGTAGTTCTGGCCACGAACTTGAAACTTTGCAGTATTGTCAAAGTACTCTTCCATTCCTTTTTTAATTTCGGACGCGTGATCTGAGTATGTATTGGCATATAGTACGAATAGGAAGTCAGACTTGTAGGCGTTGATCAATTTAGCAAAGCCGGAACGTAGAACAGCACAAAGAGTAGGGCTCCAAGTGGTTGAGCCACTTGGACAACCTATACAATGTTGACTGTAGCCACGCGATGACGTAATGTAAGTTGGTTCGTGCATTATTAAAATGGTGTTATACACGCCCAGCACCATCACGTAACTCTTTCCAATCTTGTCCAATGTCTTTTGAGTAACACGGTCCTTATGGCCTATTATTGTTCTTTTTGGGAAGTCTGCACTAACCTTGGCAAGTAAGGCACAGATCACTAACGCTGAGAACTTAATAGGAGCAAGCATGGTGACTGGTTAGCTTAATCGATTTTTTGTTGTGCATTTATAGCAGTTAACTTTGTAAGTATGAGTTCAAAATAGTTTGCAAATAAAGGTTACTATTGGGGCACTTGGGGTGGTAAAGCTATGTTGTGTGAAATGTCAGTCCTGACAGAACACAAAATCCTACTTTGCATGTTAAAATTGTTTCAACATTTTTCGTAATACTTTAAACACTTCAAAACATTCTAAAATGTAAAACTTTAAGATTTCAAAAAATTGAAAAGATTTTGTAAAGAAGTTTTGAGAACTTTGTTTCCAAACCCTTTTATTAAACAGCTAGGAAATTTGTCGATTTCTTTTACTTCCAAATGATCAACACTAAAATTTCGAGCTCACAGTGACATTGATAACACACACAAAATTTTTTACAGCATCCGCGAACTACCAAATAAGAACGAATGTTATTTAGGTCAAACCGCATTCAACCTTCAAAAATTTTTATTGAAATAAGCGATTTAGCATGATTATTTAGTTTTTATTTTTTAGCTAGCAATAGCACTGCTACTAGCGGTGAGTGGGCATCGCAACGAATTAGTAATTAGTGATACTAATTAAACAGTTAAAACATGATTGCAATACATGTAATGAAAACGAAACGTATTATGGTGGTGTTATTGCTCCAACTCCAATTTGGAATAAATTCAAATTGAAGGCTTACCTGCTAGATTTGCGTTGGACTCGTCGCAATAAAAAACACGATCAGAAAAATACAAAAATTCCACACGTCGAGGTTTCTAGGGAGCTGACTACGTATTGTACTGAAATTTGTGAGATTCAAAAACAATCCTCTTCTACTGAAACTTGAAAACATATTTGTTGTAGAACCTAGAAAGCTCTTATTAGAAACTTCGAAGTTTAGAATTACACTAAAAGTGTTAGTTTCTTAATTAGAAAGAAATAGCAATTGAAGTTTTAAGTTATAAACAATAATCCGTGGTAGGTTGGTACACTGAAGTAGCGTCAGCGAGAAAGTTAGACCAATTAAAATAGTTGTTGGAATCAAAAGCAATAAAGTAAGCATGATATTTTGCAAAGTCTTCCTATATAGTGGAATAAAAAACCGGCGTTTGACCTTGATGTCAGCTTGAGATAAAGGGTTATTTTCAAGGAAACAAGGAGTTCATTGGCTTGAGTACATGTTTCTTACTAGAGTATGACTCGACCTTTGAGTGTCCTTTTCGCGTCATTGGGTACGTGTACAGGTCTCTGGAGCATTTTTAATTCTTAAAAACTACCTTTATATGTGATAGCATGCGATTCTTGTGTAGTCTATTTGTGGGAGGTTTACTGAAGTTTACTGAAAATTAATTAAGTTGTTTAAGTTTGTTAGTTTAACTGGGTTGTTATTGTGAGGTCAGGGAGGTACATTTCTAAAGTTTCATTTAGCATTTGTAGTTTTGACATTTTAAAACTACAATTTGTAATATCCTATGATTTTTCTTGAGTTTTTCAATGCATTAAAAGCGAGGTAAAAAAATTCGCACAATCACTATTCAATATAATTCAACGTCCTCAGAAAACAGCTAAAAACTTGTTTGAATACTAATATATTAAAAAAAAAGTATTTAACTTAAGGTAGATAAAACCCAATCACTGCAAATGCGTTTAAAAGATGTGTATCTGGTGGTATTTGTCTGTGGTGGTGTGGCCGAGTGGCCCGTTTTTTGGTTGTTCACCCAAGCGTCGGGAGATCGAGGCTCGCTATCTGCATGACACTTTAAAACCACGCCTGGCTCGGTGACAGTACGGGGCGTTGGCATTCACTGGTATTGGTCAGTTAGAGGTGTGCCGGAGGCTACAATCTGCTGACAATTCAAAACCAATGAATCCTCATAGAGTCACCCCTTCTCTATGAGTTGAGCCTTTAGTATAGGCGAGTCTGAGGTATGGAAGATCAGGACTTAAATGACCTGAATGCCAAGAGACTAAAAATCTGATTTGAATTTTGAATTTTGAATTATCCTGCTTTTCAAAAGAAAATTTTTATAAAATTCATTAACATATTTGGGTCAGTGTTCGGAGATACAATTGAAATTGTATTTAAATCTTTGAACATGTATCTATTACTTTATCAGTTTACGCTAGATGCCTCCCCAATGCACATTGGGACCGACACCGAATTGAACAAGACTTGGCCAAAAATGCTAAAATCCAAGTATGTATTTATCAAGAACCGAAAAATAAAAATGATTTTAAAGTATTATTGACTCAGATTCTAATATTTTTCCCCATAATAGGCAATGCACAAGGAAGTAGCTGGGCTTAAAAGCTAGCTCGCGAAATCAAAATTACATATAATGAGCATTGGTTTTACATAGTAGAGCATATGAATTCAATGCTGTCTCGTGCAGTAGAAATACAACTTGCACGTGATAAAACAAGCCAACATCAAGTACTTTAAACAAAATTGGGCTGCTCGATTTTGCCCTTTTTTTTGCCTATGGCCTAGTCAACGTGCTTGCGCTTGTGCTAAGTGAGTGGGTAGGATGGAATCAGTCTGTGAGTTGACTTATTAGTTAGTTACCTCCCTTTGGGCCCGAAGCCAATGGAGCCAAAAAACCTGATTAATTGTTACAGAACTTGAGTTATTCAATACAACTATATTACTACACTATAATCTTAGATGTGAAAAGTTATTAGATATGACAATCTACTTGTCAAAATCGGGTACACTTAAGTAAGGTAAAGATAGTGAAATCAGAAAATAAAATAATGACTACAAACTAATTAAATGACATAAGTGACCTAAACGACCTCGTCCTGCTTCAATTTTGACATCATTGATTTTTGTTCATTTTCCCTGTTATACTCCTGGATGGCTTTCTCCTCTCTGATTTTAAACTTAGATGTTGCGCATTCTCTAATCTTAATTACTGTACAAATTAGTAAACAAAAAGTACTAAAACATAGCAGTATACAAATAATATTAAGATATATATGTTTTTGAGCTAGGTCTTCTTGCAGCAGCAATTTCTGCTTCACTTCCTCCTCATGCTGTAGATTGTTTACATAGGCATTCATAGCCTGAATCATTAACTGATTAGATAGATATCTGCAGAGCCCGTATCACGTATACGGTAATGTATCACGTATCTTTTTGGAAAAGATACGTGAATCGGGAAGATACGGAACCGTTTAAGTTATCCGTTAACGTAGAATTTCAAAAGATACGTGCGTTATCCGTGAATTCTCTTTTTCCAATTCAAACGCGATTCGAGATGGTTTACCATTACAATACGGAATTCCAGTTCACAACGGTGCATTTTAGAATTAGTCAGTTTGTTTACACGATTTTAATCTTCGCGCCAACTTTCACAATCAATCAATCAATTTAATATTGTATGAAACATTAGGTGATGAAAAATATTGATCACAATTAGTTAATTGTGTTTAACTTTTAAGAACAATTAACACTATTTCTTGGACATATGATTGAGAAAGTTAGTTATCATTATTAACGTTAGTCATGATTACGTGCCCTGAAGTGGTATCATAGTTAGTTAATTGTGGTTAAAAATTAACCACAATTACCTCATTCAAACTTAAGTTTCATATGTGTTAGGAGTTTTTATGATCGTTAAAATTTATTTTTACCAGCAAACATTTTCAACGCAAACTTACTTAATTACAATTAGGAATTAATTTAATTGAAATTATCCAAGTCGGGTTTTCCTTCTGATAGTCAAGCTTAGTTATTTATGACACATGTAATTATTCTTAACTTGTAATCACAATTAACTAACTTTGTCAACAATTAACCTCCCGCAGATCATAATTGATGTCTATAGTTTTCCACCTTATAACAACATTGAAGATGTATATTTGGCGTTAATTGTTTTTAAGCACAATTAACTAACTATGGTACCACTAATGTACTAATGTACTAATGTAAGTTAGGACCATTAACATGCTTCACTAACATGCTGACATATTTATAGGATATGTATGTAGCGTATTAAATTTGCAAATTCGACATAAAAATCACCACGTAAGGAAAAATTGGGTTTGCATTCTTGGTAAAAGTTTAGCGGATAACTGTCGCACCGATAACGGATAACGTAAAACGTATCAATCGAAAGATACGTTACGTGAGACACATACGTCACTGTGATACGTGAATGCAGATATCTATCTATTATTGTAAACATTATCGTATCTAATTCCTGATTTGTAGGTGAATTCATTTCCATTGCCTCCAGCAAAGTTTCTGACCAGGGAACCGAAAGAAGAAAGAATTCGCGATAGAATTACACTGCCTGGAAATTCAGCGTTTGTAGATGCAGTTAGAAGCAGGACGAGGACAATCTCAAAAGCCATTTCCTATAATTTAAAAAGATAATTTTGTTTAGTATTTAGCTTAGAAGTAGATGATGTTTAAACCACGACGACATGGGCTTTACATTATATAAATTGATAGAACCTCTGTTCTAATCTAAATTATACTTAAACAAGGTTATAAAGATTTACAGGTTTCCGCTTTCCGATTTTCCGCTCCTCGACCTTTTGGCTAAGAGTTGAATTGGAAGTTCCGAGGATTGAGGCTGAAGGCTTTCTGCTGAACAGGGATCGTGGCAAGGTTCATGGAAACGCATTGATAAATAAAGCAAAATGAGTACTCATTTTGTTTTATTTAGTAATGCGTTTCCATGAACTTTGGATCGTGGGGTTGACCACCGAGGAGACTCTGCTTAGGCAGAGCCTCAACCCTGTTTTTCACATACCGGCCCAAGCCCACCCTCCACAACCGAAACTGCCGAGGCTTCCACTCACCACTACAACACCACCACTTTTTCTGTGTTACCCACTTACCCAAGTAAGAACAAGCGTCCTAACCCCCCGAACTACGGGTTTTGGCTCCAATACCCCATTCGGGCAAGGGAAGTGGGAAACCTTTTGGAAAAGCACCCACTTCCATATTGGCGACACCGGGACTCGAACCCGTATCCGTCAATGGCTAGAGCTCAAGGCTCTAACCACTTGGCCTACAAAAGTTGGACTATTTTGCTCTTTTTCGAGAAAGTATGATATGCATTTGAGATGGGAGGGGGTTTAATGTGAGGAAAAATAGAAAATTTTTCGATTTCTCTAATTGAAACAAATAATTTATTAAACTGCATCATGGTGAACATACGTAAAAAGAAGTGTAGGGTCAACGTATTATATCAATAAAGATAGGGAATTAATAAAAAAAAGATAAATAAACCGTGGTAAAACGGGCAACTAGTAGCGGAAGTATGAAAACTATAATTAGAACAATATTAAAATCATTAGACTAGAAAACAGGGTCCGAGTTTTCGAAAGTCAAGCGGTCATTTCTGGGGTCATCGCGACCATTATCATAACTTTTTTTTTTTACGAAAAAGTAGGGTTTGACCTTAAAAGGCCAATTTAAGTTCAAGGTGTCATTTCCAAGTCAAGGGAAACTCTAGGGTCATCAGTGCCACCATAACTTTTTATTTCATACAAAACCTAAGTTTGACCTTGAAAGGTAATTTTGAGGTCAATGGGTCATTTCGAGGGTCATTGGGGAGCTACAGAGAAAAGTGCCGTATACAAATGTTGTTTCACTTTGTGAGAGAAACAACTTTTGTAGAAGTTTTTTTTTTATGTTGTCATACAATAATATCATTGACCTTGACCTTTGACCCCCAAGGAGGTCGCTTCCGGTCAAACTAAAATAAACTTGAACTGGGTCGGATATCAAGGAACTCATATCCGATAACATATGTGAGATATGTCGATTATTATGGGGGTTATTGGGGTGCCACAGAGAAAAGTGTCCAACACAAATAGTGTTCCCCTACATACAACTTTTGTAAGGGTCATTTTCCATGTTGTAATAGAATGATATCTTTGACCTTGACCTTTGACCCCCAAAGGGTCACTTTTAGTCAAACTAAAACAAACTTGATCTGCACAACACAAGGGACTCATATCTGAAAACATATTTGAGATATGTTGACTAGTTCCTGAGATAATTGTGAGGCTCGGAAAGACAGACGGACAGACAGACAGACGGACAGACAGACAGACAGACGGACGGACAGAAATGACGAAAACATATGTAGCTTTTGCTTCGCTTCCGCTACTAATAAAGTATAAATTTAATCAAAACAACTTAACTTAATTAAGGTTCTTTTGTCTAACCAAGTTCAATTTTGTTTCTGACAAATAATACTGACCATCATAGGATTTAAAGGTTAACGCTTTGCTTGTATTGTGCTTAGTTTGTTCATATTATAATCCTGCTGAATATATATATAGGTAGTATTTTATTTGCCATGTTTTCATTTTTATTTTATTTTTATTTTAAAATTTACACATTGATTTGCTAATCATAAACATAAACATATCCTGTGCACAAAGCTTATATTAATAATATAAGAACAATACTTTGAATCATTCTCATGTTATTAGTAGCGGAAGCGAAGCGAAAGCTACTTATGTTTTCGTCATTTCTGTCCGTCCGTCTGTCTGTCTGCCTGTCTGTCCGTCCGTCCGTCTGAGCCTCACGATTATCTCAGGAACCACTCCACATATCTCAAATCTGTTTTCAGTTATATGTTCCTAAGGTTCCGGCGCAGTTCAAGTTTGTTTTTGTTTGACCGGAAGTGACCCCCTTGGGGGTCAAAGGTCAAGGTCAAAGATACCCTCACGATTATCTCAGGAACTACTCAGCATATTTCAAATCTGTTTTCGGATGTGTGTTTCTGAAGCTCCGGCGCATTTCAAGTTTGTTTTTGTTTGACCGGAAGTGACCCCCTTGGGGGTCAAAGGTCAAGGTCAAGGGAAATCATTCTATGACAACATGAAAAATGACCCCTACAAAAGTTGATCCTCATATAAAGGGGAGCAACATTTGCATAGGACACTTTTCTCTGTGACCCCCAATGACCCCCAAAATGACCCCTTGACCTCAAAATGACTTTTCAAGGTCAAACTCTACTTTTGCATGAAACGAAAAATTATGATGGTTTGAATGACCCCAAAGCCTCCCTTGACTCGGAAATGACCCCTTGACCTCAAAATGACTTTTCAAGGTCAAACTATACTTTTGCATGAAACGAAAAGTTATGATAGTTTGAATTACCCCAGTGCTTCCCTTGACCCGGAAATGACCACGGTATGTTGAAGAAGTTAAGAAAAGGCCAAACCGACGGTAAGATTTGAACACGCGACCTTTTTAATGCATTTAGTACAAACATATCAAACTTGCACTGTCTTAGTGCTTGTGCAAATTGACAGTTACAGTAATTTTTGTCAGCAAATTATGCACTCTTTAAAATGTCTATAGAAATGAGTTTAACGAAAACTGGATTCCATCGGTCCCACTGTGCACCAAACAGTTAAATTTATTTTACTCCAATAAACAAAACTCTTAAAATCATTTTATCTAGTTTTTTTTAATAGTTAATATACATTATCATAGCATTTTGTTATCCGTTATCAAAAAATATTTTCGAACTTACTATGCCGTGACACTACCTCTGTCGTGCCGTTGTAAATGTAGCCAATAGTTAAGTGACCCGCAAGCCAAAAAAAAACAAGAACAAAATTTAAAACAAAAAGGATGCCCATTTCTACCGATGAATGAACTGAATGTAGCATTTTGTGCGTCAACCTCGGGCACTTCAATATGGAACATAAATATAATATATATGAGCTTACAAGTCGCGATTTTCTATATTAGATGAAGGACTCACGGTACTTGTACCCGGACGTATTTGTCTTTCTCTACCGTCCGTATATGATCTTTGGCCCGATTACCAACGAAAACAGTATGGACAAAATTGAGTTGCGGAAACAAAAGTACAGTTGTCAAACTTGGTGTCACTCATCGGAACCACTTTATCAATATCACTCTAAAATTGTGGTGATTATGGCTTACGCCAAATGTCAAATAAACGATTGATTGATATCACTCTAAAAGGACAAATGTTAAAGACTTACCTCTAGTGCCATTGGTTTGTCCTCAGAAGTGGATGGTAGCGGCATCAAGGTAACCAATAAGAGCCCGACAACTAGTCCAATGATATTAACCATAATGCGCGAATAGTCAAAGACTGAAGGTTTTTAATTAGAGTTTCACAAATGGGTATAGAGATACGTGAAGAATATTGCAATTTATAGCTAATAATTTAAAGGCATAATTAGCTTTATTGTGTATTAGAACACTCAATTTTTAAAAATATTACTAATTTTGGAAGGCAAGCAACAATAGGCAATATAATACAATAAACAAACTATGTAATAATAGAATAATTTATATTAACTTAAGTATTCATATATTTGTTTTTTAAAATAAAATTAACAATTTAGCTTACTTTTTATATATTACTTGAACTGTTGAGCTATTTAAACACAAGAACCTCCAACTACATGTAAAACTAAATTAATAAATGTTCATTTTTAATTATGATTAACTAATAAGGAATAGTTTGTGAGCGACTTCGAGGAGCACAAAGACAAAAGTACAACACTTAGGTTAGGTTTGATAAATAAATAAATTTGATAAGCTCGTGTTTTAACCACAATTATCTACAGCAATAGAATAATCTGTGTTTTATATTATGTAATAATACTTTACAATGTTCTTTGTATAAACGCACCACAAATTCATCATAAAAATTGCTGTGCACAAACAAGCAAAAGTAATTAGCACACAATATGCCAAAAACACAACTCCTAGTTTTGATTCTAAATTGAGACTTTTTGGTTCATTGGAATCAGCCATTCTGCTTCTATTAGTAGTGGCTCTGAGTTTTAGTACATTTGTATAGTTGTCACTCAAGTGGCTATAAATTCCTGACTCTAGAAATGCCCGTACTTTAAAATGGAATATGTGCCTTACAAATTCCACTGAAAATACGCTGTAACCAACCATCGTTGGAGCAACAACTGATTTTACCTCGTCGTCGTTTATTTTATACTGTCGTTTGTATTCTCGCGGGTTCATTTTGGCTTTGAAAAGTAACGCGTCAGCTAATTTGGTGGTGAGAATGTGTACCGTTCTTTTGCATTTTAAAAGTTCCCGCAAAATTGGCGTCGGTTCTCGATAGTAGAGTGCACAAGGAGGTGGCTCCAGTTGATATATCACTTTTAGCATATGCTCGTTTATCCTATTGGTGGCGTCAGTTTCAAACAGGTATTTTGCCTTTAGATTTGAAACTGTATCATTTGCCCGTACAAGAGCCTGAACCACTTTAATCATTCGCAAGGCATCAAACAGACCAAGAGTGGAATATGCAAAAGAAGAATAATCCTGTATTGCTCTCACAACCATTGCGTTCTTTGCAAAATTGTTCAAAATTTTTGTTTGATTACATTCGAACGCATGCCGTTTTGAGGCTGAGTCTGCAGTCTCGAAATATATCGGTAACTTATCTTCGAATATGTCAGAAAGCGAGTCGATGTCCCTCATCTCAAATGGTTTAATTAGAGACGTTGTGATTATGCCTTTGTAGGCATTAGTTAGAACAATAACTACAAGTAAGTAGGAACCGAAAATTTGACGAAATACTGCCTTTGATGCCAAGCGGTTTGATATATTTAGCGACTGCTCCAGGAAGAAGGAATAAATAATTAACCAAGAGGAGTCGCGGAATTTGTATCTTGGCAAAATATATCCAAAAAGTGTTCCAAAGACGATAGCATGTAAAACAATTACTAACCAAAGGCATGCTTGAAATGGCCAAACGTAGTCACGTAGAACGTTGTCGCGCTCCAGCCCACTGCATGTGATTATCGACTGTGTCTCTTCTCTAATAGCGATAAATATTGCCGACGAATCCTGCTTGGGATAGTTATTGAGTATTGTGTAATGTATGGCAAGGAGATAGGCAGGTGACTTGTAATTTTTAGGTGGGAGTGTATTTCCCAATAGAATGCTCTTGTTGAAGCCGTGAACTAGGAACTGTGCAAGTGCAGTTCCGTATGCGTAAGGCTCTGAATACTTGTAAATCCAAACTGCCAAATAGAGAGGGATGTTTTGATGCCAGTATTCAAACCAGAGTGATGATGGAGCTCCGGACTTTTGTTGCGGAGTCCTCCCCACCCCCAGTTTCCACTTTACCCCCCATCACCAATTTCCGCGTTACCCCCCACCACCTAATAAATAAAACCCAATTTCACCACAAATTAA
>JAQFYP010002947.1:0-11739 GCA_034694865.1 Bilobella braunerae | reverse complement strand
TAATTAGATTTCCACCTTGAACATATTTTATTATTACTTTCTGGTTACTTGGTACAAAACTTCAGAAAACTAATTTGTTGGTAAGAGTTAAACCAAATTTTTAGATTTCAAAAGAAGAAAATTTGTGACATTGGTTGGTGTTACCCAAGACATTATAACTCAATTTCACTTAATTGTTAGCAAGTAAAATCAAGAAAATCATAACCGAGAAAAAAAATAGAGAAACGTCAAAACCGATATTTTTGGGTTTTCTCTGTTGTAGGTTATGGTTTTTATGATATTGGCATGGAACCACTCAATTTCTCTATTACGACATCTTTGCACGCTTTGTACATGTAAATCAAATGTTGGTGAAACCTTTTCTTTCCCCAGTTGAATTTAGTTTCACGTCATTTCAGTTTTAGATTAAAATGCAAGCAACAAATAATGGAAGAGTAAAGCAAGTGTTGCAGGTGGAGTGGAAAACTTAAAATTTTAAATTTGTTGCTAAATTTAGAAACCAAGGAGGTGCAAAAAGGGGTTTACGTGTTAAAATTCCCCTTACGTCAAGATTTCCCAATGTCGATAACCTTATGCTAAAATACGCTTATGCGTCAAGATTTATAATATAAAATGCTCCCAACATTCCGTTCAAATTTAGATTCAAAACGTCACAACTACTGTGTACCGTTCCTTTAAACTTGAACTTTGATTTTTTTTAAATAGTATTAAATATTTGTTCTATTAGTTTTGACATTGTCTTAACTTTACGCACAAAAATCTAATGAAATGTTCACAACATACTTCATTATTTGCTGCAAAATGGTATCTCTGCTAGGCATTGCCCTAATGCCATCGACACCTATTTCTTGCATTTTTAACAATAATCAATGTGCAGAGCTGAACATCAATGCACTGCAACATGACTACTGGTATGTGTGACTGCCTGGGCGCAACACACCTCGAACCAAGTTCGGCTCGCGACTACGAATGCGTAAACTACGCCTACAGCTCCATCGATCCTGCCACCGGTGAGTGTGCCTGTCCCGAAGACCAACCTGGAAGTACGTTCTCATGTTGCCCCGTCTACGCCGTCCTCGTCTTCGGCATGTGCCAGTGTCAAGGAGCGACGTACCTTAGTGGCAACATTTGTGCTAGTTACGAATACTCAAATTACAATGCCACTTTGGGTACCTACCAGTGTCCGCAGTCTGCTTTGAGCTTCGGAATCACATGCATATGCTTGGGCGAATGCAGCCTCCAGGAGACATCTGGTGTGTATTCGTGCGCAAAGTACGCAAATGCCCATTTTGACGACTATACGCAAATGTTCATATGCAACGAAGATTATCATTCGTTAAACGGCGCTTGTGTGAGGAATTAAAATTCCAATAGGTTAGGTACTACAGAATGTTATTAGTCATTCCAATATATGTTGCGAGTTCAGATTAGACTATAATATAGATTTAATTTTAACTAATTTTAATTAAATTTGTAAGAAAGTGGAACTCGACGTTCGACCGGAGTTCTATTGTGCAGTAATAACCTAGATATAGTTTTTGGGTCACTGTTTATAGTACTATATTATTAAATACCGTTGACATAATCTAAAATTAAAGAGCATAAATAATTTTTATGTTTCGGCGATGAGCTTTAAGAGGAAATGAGTCTATAATTGGAAAGTTGTTTAGAAATTCCCCCGCACTAAAATATTTTTCGTAGTATTCCCTCTCATAAATTTTTAAACCAATTTTGGCGCAAAGCTTTTGTTGATTAGAAGCATGTTCCGTGTGATGAGTAGCACGGTTGGCTTTTGCCGGTGGTATTAAAGTGCATTGTAATCGCACTGGAGGGTTGTTGGAATAAAACATACTTCTTGTATCTTGAGTTTGATCCTCAGTTTAACTAATTTTGACTTCAAGTGTATATTTCCTGCAAAAAAAAAAGACAGGCTCAACCAAATATTTTGAACAAATTCCGTGAAATTCTGACCAAATCTTACTAAATAAACCGTGGTAAAACTGTCAATCAACTAGCGAAAGTAGGAACGTTAAACACAAGATATTTGACCTTGGACGATTTTTTTTATTGCTTTTTGACATTTACCTATGGCCTGGTCAACATGCTTCAGCTTGTTCCAGTGGGTGGGGGATGGTGGTCTCCGCATGTGAGTTGACGAGGAAGATGTGAGGAGTGAGGCTGATGGCTTTCTGCTGGATAGTGAACGTGGGCTTGACCACCGAGGAGACTCTGCTTAGGCAGAGGCCGAACACCTTTTTTTCGCATACCGGCCCAAGCCCACCCTCTTAGACCACAACTTTCCAGGCGTCCACTCACCACCCACCACAAATCCATTTTTTTACTGTGCTCCCACCGAGAATCGATGTGGGCAGCTACGCAGTTTAGGATAAGGGTCCTACCCCTCGGACTTTGGGCCGTGGGCTATTAAAATTATTAGAATGACAGAATTCTAAATGTCATGGAACCAACTAAAATAAATGTAACCATCTAAATTTATTTCTTTGTTTCTTTATTTCTTTCTTTTGATTTTCTGTCATTTCATTTTGAAAGGAACTCGGGACCATCCGGAGTATCATAACTCATTCATTCTTCCAAAAGTAGGGTATGACTTTGAAAAGGTCATTTTTGTTAAACGGGGGCTCTGGGGTCAGCGGAACCATAATAACCTTTGTTTCATGCAAAAGTATGGTTTGACATTGAAAGGTCATTTTGAAGTCAAGGGGTCATTTTGGGGGTCATTGGGGGGCCCCCAAAGAAGAAAAAGGGAGAGAAGTGTCCTATATAAAAGTAAACGCTCCCCTGTATAAGAAGAACAAGTTTTGTTGTTTTGTCACACAGGTTTTTCATTTTTTACGTATAAAGGTTCAGTGACCCATAAATTCAATTCATGACCAACAATAAAACAACTGGAAATGTAAATGTAAAATTATTTGTAAGTTGTATTTTGTATGTGGTATAACTTACTTTGTTATTATAATTTTTTCGTCATTCTAAGCAATGCACAGGTTTTTTAAAATTTCCAGCAACTCTAAAATTTTTTAGCGTCTATTGGAGCTGCTTTACATAATAATCCCAGCAGTGCCTTGCATTTGTTCAACATTATGCAGGCATTCTTTAAAAATCAAAACAGGTTTCAGCGTGTTTCTAACTTGTCGGCCAGTTAGAACGCATCAGAGTTTTTTGATACCAGCCGACTTCAGGTTAATTGTTTATGAGCCGGTAGGGACAATGGTTGTATTCCAAAGGCATATCAAACCACAGGTTAGTCTCATCAATAACTATTTTGACGGCAGAATTTCCTTGTTTTTGGACTGACTTGCTCAAAAGTTAGGCAAGTTACTAAATTTTAAAGTAAAACTGGTAGGGATCTTTCTGCGCAACTATAGTCCTGCAATACAGGAACAACTGGTGCCGCTTGAGGAACTTCTCTAACTAACCTCGACTAGCTTGGAAACTTACAATTAGTGTAACTCCAATTGCAAATGTAGGGAATACTCGCTTAGTTTCGAAGTTCGAATCATCTTCCGGTCTATACCGAACAGTTTGCAAAAGAGAAAATGGAGTTTAACGTTGCATGGCGGAGTATAATTAACTTAAATTTAAGGTCAAATGTCCTCTATTCTGTGAAACTTATGTTAGAAAAGTAATAGAACTAGAAATTTTAAATTATCCATTCAATTTAATTAGTTATACATGACTTTACACAACAGCTTAAATTCGAATTAAACTTGAAATTTGGCGGGCTTGTTAACGCATGGGCTTTCTTACCTTCTATCATTCCCCCATGGGATACTATTAGAGGTGGGCATTATTCGTTATTTTTGCAATAAGACGGGGGCACAATTAGAGACCCGGTGTTTTAATGGGGGCTGGAAACTAATAGAAGTCAAAATACGTTACAAAATTATTATTTACTTATATTATATTAATAAACTTATTTATTACTAATTATGTTTTTCAACAGACTGAAAAAATGTCAACGACACTAGTCAAACAGAAAAAAATGATAAAATATAATATAATTTTTGTGAGAAAATGATAAGAAAAGCATGCGTTTACCCAAACCTAAATGCACTGTTGTATACCATTATAACATATGTTAAACTTAATTACTTCGACCTGTCCGGTCGTAGATACTTTGCCCGGGCGAGTACTCGGAACAATATGGTTGGAGGCATGTTGTTTGGCGGATATTAAATTGCTTCAAAACGGATTTCAAGCTTTTTTCCATAAGAACAAATTATTTGTGTCACAATTTTCCTACCACTCTACTATACCAGTTTCGCCACCTATTGACATCCAAGGCAATTAGGTAAATAGCCATTTTGAAATAGAGAAGGGAGAAGTGGGAGTAGGTGTTTTTTTTTCTAATGCACTACCTGCATTAGCATTTTAAAGTCTTCGTCTATTTGCAATTACAAGCAGTTTGAAGAGTGTCTCCAGTTAGTCTACAACATTATTCCTGTAAAGCCAGAAAATGCATTGTGTTTCATTGCTTCTAACCCTACTGTGTATTGATATTGCCACAAGTACTAGGGTGAGACAATTTATTTAGATTTATTGATATAGTTATTCTGAGCTATTACGTTATTACAAAAATAATTGTTGTTAACTATCTGCATCAGGGCAGCCTACAACTAATCGCTTGAGTAGCATTGTGACATTTTTTTTGAGTTAATACTGATATGAAAAGTTTACCTTAACCGTATCTTTCCTAAACGTTACTTCTCACAATTATATATACTTGTGTAAATAGCCCGAAACCATATGGATTTTTTGTTTTTGTCTTTAAAACCATTGCTGTTTGCAATGGTGAGCATTTTTGACCTGGTAACCATAGTCTATGCAACCAGTGGGGTTTGTAGTCCTATCTTCAAAGTAGGGTTTAGGGAGAGTTTTCATTTATCCAATGTGTCGCAAAACAAGAAAATTTATGTAAAGATTTGCTACGTAAACGTTTACCTAAAAAGTTAGAGCCTTTCCCACCTGAAATCCCTAACGACGGGTAAAGAGGTGTACGTGTAAACTTAATAGAGATGGAAATTAGTATTTTGAATTGTGTTTTAGAAAGTTGTCAGTGTATTTTTAAGAATAAGAATTTTTGCCCAACGGTTTGCACAACACTTGGAAGCGTACTATTGTCTCCTTTGTAGATATGTTCTTCATGTGTACATGTGTTTGAGCTCCCGAACACATTGCTGTAATGCTAAACTTAGCTTGTATTTTTTTTTCTTTTCTCGATATTCTCGAATTGTTTTTCTCTCGGTATTTGACATTCACGCATGGCCTGGTCAACATAGGCTTGTGCTTGTAAGTGGACGGGGGTGGTATGGGCCTGTGAGTTGATTGGGATAGATTGAGCTCAGATAACTAACTCTGGGGCAGAGCACTTTCGCAAGGCAGCAGAAGGTAGGGATCGAAGCGCTCCTCCACCACTTGTAGGAAGGCAAAAAGTAAGGTTGGCAGTGTTAACCACTGCGCTAGCTAGGGCCTCTTACCAAAAAAGCTCAACCAAATGCTTTATGCCTTTTCTTCACTGCCGAGGAACTTCTGTTCAGGAAGAGGCTGAACACTAACCTACACATACTGAACCAAGTCGATCCTCCACGACCGCAACTTTCCAAGCTTCCACTCACCATTACCACATCACCATTTTTTTGTGCTGGTGTCGGGACTTGAACCCGGCACAAGGTCCATGGAGAAGGCTCTTAACCCCAGGACTACTAGCCGGTATTCTCGGCCCTTTTAAATCCTTATAATAACATTTCAGCCAGAAATCATGAAGTTTAAAGAAGCCTTTGAAGAAGTTGATCGAATGTTTTTTTTAATTCAGACACTATGCCGTTTCAATGGTTACTTTTCACTCGTTTGTATTAATTGATTAATTAAATTAAATTAAATCAAATTAAAGTAATTTGCCTAGTGCTATTAAAGACGTTAGCACCTTATCACATTCAGGAGTTAAGTGCAGCTTTGGGTTTGAAAGTAGAAAAAAATGCAAAATACTACGAATCTTGATTTATATTTTTACAACAACCACACATGAGAACACAAAAACCGTTGCAAACGCACGTAACGTAAGTAGCGTATTGAACTAATGCAAATAAACTCCACAAATAAAAACCCAAGTGCACCGACTTTTGGGTCTTGGGGGTCAGTTAGGGGATGATGGTAATGATGGAGAAACAGTCAGGAGTCACCTGAGTGATTGGTACCATCATAACTTCCCATTTTTATACAAAATTTGCAAAACCCAAAAAAAAACATTTTTCGGTTAGGGGCCATTTGGGGGTCGTAGGACTGATGGGACGGGGTCAGGGGTCACCCCGGTAATCGAGAACCTAAAATTTTTAGTTTTACGAAAAAAAAACAGAAAAAATCGACCTTTTCCTTTTGGGGGTCTTTTTGGGTGATAAATTAGGGGGTCATGGCTCCGGGGTCGGGGTCACTTGGCTCATTGAGACCATAATAACTTTTCATTTAAGACAAACCAATCAAAAAAGCGACAAAGCCGAATTTTTGCATATGGGGGTCTCTTTGGGGATCCTTTTTGGGATGAAGGGTCCGACCCCCATGACCCATCTTCGAACTTGACCTCACTCTTGACCCCTAGAACTTTCTCCCGAAAACCAATTCAAAAAGCTCTATCCGTTCGAGAGTTATCGCGCAAACGGACAAACAGACGGACAGATAGACAGACAGACAGACAGAGAGACAGACAGACAGACAGACAGAGCGTTCCCATAAAGTAGCTAGTACGCTACTTAATAATACTGGAAACTGGATAGAAATACTGATACTTTTCAGTAATTAAGTATTTTTATAAACTTAAAAATTAAAACACTGAGATTGTTGTTGTTAACTGTTTTTTACAAATATGTGTTGTGCCAAACTTGTATCCATCATCGGATACTTAAGATTCTACATGCAAATAAATACATATAGGTGCTTGACAACACCGTGGATGCCGCGGAACAAACGCTTTAAATTTAACACTAGGGTTTTAACTCATAAAATAATATACTAATGCTTAAGTGGCGAATATACTACTGCATAAGTTAGGTGTGAGAATTTAAGGTTGGCCTGAGGAAGTTTCTGTCGGGTTTCAGAATGAGTTTCAGAATTTTATTTCACTCTAGTTAGGTTTAGTAATTTAATTAAGTTCAGATTTAGTAATTCATACTAACGGTTAAAATTAAAGTTTAAAATAACCCTTTATTAAACGTTAAGGGTCCAATTTTATGAAAAATATAAAGCCAATACACACACATCTTACACATATTGCATCTCATCAAGACATAATACAAAAGCTTTTGATGTTTTTGTAGATTTAGATTTTACACATGTAGAAAAGTTCACAACAATAATTGTATCCTACTAAAAAAATTTTTTGAATCGTTCAGGTATGGCTTGGACCTCAAATGTCAGTAACAGTAGAAACTCTGTTAAAAAAGACTGGTTTCCTGTCTGAGTCATGCAAACCATATAAACCTTTACAATGTTCTCTTGGGAATGGTGCAAGTAAACTTCTTCGATTTGACATTGGACAAAATACAGAGACGCAAGTCTACTTCATCGCAGCGACAATGGGCGACGACTACGTTTCACGCTTTCGAGAGTTTGACGCAGTGGCATTAAACATCCCTGGGCATTCGATTCTAAACGAGCTTATTAAAAAGGCTGAAGAATACGATACTCAGCAAAATGATCCAGAAATTGGTTGGCTCAACGGTCACATGATAGACAATGTGGTCGAGAGACAAGAGTTTGAAGCGGCATACACAGCGTTAAAAAGAAACGATTCAAGCAAACTACAAATTTTCTGGCCACAAAGGCCCGATCGAGTGGCTGGCATATATGAAGAAGGCGGCAAATATATTTTCATTGCATTTACAGGCATTTATGAAAACCTCAAGACACCGGTAGAAGTTGTCCACAAAGCGACCAACACAAAGCTAATAAAAAGAAGGGAGTATAAATTTATTGAAACCAAAGGAACTCTCCAAAATTGTGCCGAGGATGCAGAGGACGACTTCCTTGCTAGTTTTGTTCGCCGTTGTGACTTTGGATACGTAGCCTTGGAAAGTTTGATTGAGCCGAATACAGTTGATGTCAAAAAGTTAAAGGAAAGTGTGAGGGCGTGCGCTATGTGGGTGACTAAGGGAGACTTCGACATCCAGATATGTACTGACTCGCTCGAAGTTGAGGGATTGCTTCTGATTGGACAGTATGTGGACCACCCTGACATTGGCATTTTTATTGCCACTGACAGGAAGGGAAACGTGAAACACGTTGGTGCGGAGGGTCCATTGAAAAACGCAACTAAAGACTCCAACGTATACCAAAAAAGTGCTCATCGCTTTAGGGAAGACCTGGTCCAACATGGAATTGTAAGTAAGCTGTGGGAGCATACCCTCAGAATTGAAAATGTTTTGTTTATTTCTGAAAAAAAAGAGACTTGGCCTTTTTTTATTCTTTATTGTCATTCGAGGAGCCGAGTAGGAAGGACCTCCAAAAATAATCCTTCATTTGCTCATACAATACCTCACCTGTTCAATACACATAGTCAGGGATGGACATCGTCTATAATTTAAATCGTTTTTTTTTTTGCAAAACAAATTTCCCGCTTACGAATAGGTTTGTTACGCTAGTTTGATATTGATATAGATAAAACGCAAGTTTGGATGTCGAATCTAATTTCTCAAAAATTTTTCTAATAATTTACAACAAGAGACCCTAAGTGCTAATGTTCATTTGAACTCTAGCATTGCGGTTTCGATTCCTACCACCATAATTTACTTTGAATATACTTTTCGAAAAGGCTGAAGTCCATCACGATCTTAATTTTTAAGTCTCAAATTGTGAATCCGATTAGTTAATTTTGATTAACAATAAAAACTTATTAATTTAGTAAAATTAAATAATCAATTTTTATTTTGAAAATCTTAGCTTAAATATAAAAAGTTTGAAATGCTAAGTCTATGAACACCAAATAGCTTATTACAATTCCTACACCGCGCGTCGCGATACCTTCTGATCGAGCTCAAATTTTGAAAACGCGTTAAGCCAGTCATAAAACTAATACACTTTTTCGGATTTTTGTCAATGGCCACAAATTTCGAAAAAATTTCAAAAAAACGATTATGGGGTGACCGATTCCGGAAATCCTTATGGAGATTAACACGTAATTTTTTAAATTTCACGTGGTCCCCCCTTTCGAAAATTTCTAAATGTCAAGCGTCACTTTTTCTTACATTTCCATTGATATGTGCATCGAAATTTCGATTTAACTTGAGTTTTTGACCTGCACGTCGAAAATTCGGTATGTACATCGAAATGTCAATTTCACTTGAGTTGTCGACCTGCACGTCGAAATTTTGATATCTTCATCGAAACTTCAGTCTGCACATCGAAATTTCGATTTCACATTATTCGATTTCGAGTTATCGACTTGCACGTTGATATTTCGACATGTACATCGAAATTTTGATTTCACTTGAGTCTTCGACATGCACATCAAAATTTCGATTTCACTTGAGTTTTTGACATGCTCGTCGAAATTTGGATATCTACATCGAAGTTTCGATTTCGCATGAGTTTTCCACATGCACGTCGAAATTTTGATATGTACATCGAAATTTTGACTTCACATGAGTTTTCGACACGCACGTCGAAATACCAATACGTACATTGAAATTTTGATATCTTCATGGAAACTTCAGTTTGCACATCCAAATTATGAATTGTACAACCACAATGATTTTTTTATTTGTTCAACAAAATTTGCATGCAATTCAATTGTCCGAATCAAATTTTTGAAAAACTAAAACCTAAGTTAATTTCCATAAGGATTTCCGAAACCGGTCACCCCAAAATCGATTTTTTGAAAAAATTTAAAAATTTGTGGCCATTGACAAAAATCCGAAAAAGCGTTTTAGTTTTATGACACCCTCGCCACCACTGCCACCTATTTATAAAAAAAAATGGTTTCCAACCAAAATCCACCAAACACCTAACCCCTTCCCCAAATTCCAAAAAAAAACTGCGTTTATGAGAAGCGTTTTTTTCGCGTCCATGTTGAAGCTGTCACTTTTTGCCACGTTAAATACAACTCATGATGCACTTGCATCCAATTAAAAATCCACACCCCACGCTTTCACTCCCACACCTTTGACCGTTTGCCGACTTTTCTATGTTCCCAGTGTTGGAAATAAATGCCCATCAAGAGTTTTAAGGGACCCGACTAATCCTCGGACTCCTCGTACACTCGGACTACTCGGACTCCTCTGAATATCATGGTTTAATCTTCGGACTTTTGGTCTAATCCTCGGCCTTTGGCTCTAATCGTCGGACTTTGGGTCTATTCCTCAGACTTTGTTTCTAATCGTCGGACTTTTGGTCTAATTGACAAATTTTTCATAAAAATAAAGAAATAAGCATTTACTCACAAAATTTTAACAAAAAGAATCAAATAGAGCTTGAATTTACTTAATATTTGAATTTTTAATGACATGATTTAAACTTAAATTTTTGATTTTCCTGGATTTGGAAAAGCTTTTTGCAAGTTTTCAATACAATAAGCATTAAATAACAAAAAAGCGCCGCTACTGCAATTGACGAAACAGATCTAAACAGATACTTTCAATGAAAATCCAATTTTGTTTTGCTTAATAATTTTTATAATACACATAATATGATAATATTTTGTAAAATAATAATTTTGTTTTGTGGTGGCTAAATTTACTTGAATAGGGTTTGATTTTGTTACCCGTAATTTAATAGTTAGTCTAATGTTTATACATAAGCTATTGTTAATGTTGATTCTAACCCTCCGGCAGATCTTCGTTGTCTTGGTTATGGTTGGGGTTTTGCCTAAACAGGCAGATGAATCTTTAGATTTCAAATATTAAGCAAATTTAAGCTCTACTTTGTTATTTTTATTATTACTTTTGTAGTATATGCCTATTTTTGCAATTTTATAAAAAAATTCGTTAATTAAACCAAAAGTCCGAGGATTAGACTCAAAGTCCGACGATTAAAGCCAAAATCATTCGATTGAACCCACAGTCCAAGGATTAGACCATAAAAGTCCGAAGAGTCCGAGGATTAGTTGGGTCAGTTTTTAGTTGGCGTACCCAGCAAGCACAAGCATCCGGAAGCGTACGCAAAAATTACTATAGCTACAAGGGTTAAGCAGACAGTACAAGTATACCCTATTCTTTGTGTAAAACTTACTCATTTTATTTAACAAACTAAACCTAGTTATTTTAAAATTGAGTAAACGTAGCTACCAACTGAAGTGTTCCTAATTCATTTTTTATTTCAAGTCTTTAATTACCTTTTTATTTGGATTTACTAATTATTTTAAAAAAGGGCTGGTTTAAAAAGGAAGAGACGTCGTTAGAGCACATCCAAGAATACTTTTCAAGGCAAATCAAGGAGGTAAAAATTATTAAAGGATATAAACCGGAAGCATTAGGCCTAATGCCCACCGAACCAAACAAAAAAATTGCAACTTTTTGCCTTATCGGAAAAGTGAACGACAAGGAAGATGAATTCTTTTATTCAATAATGCATTCAGAACTCGAGGGAGCGAGAGTCACACTGCCAATCTTCTTCAAAACGCTCCGAGAAGTCTATATTGAGGCTTATAAGTACGTGCTAACAAATTTTAGAGGACTCGATATCCTTGTAAGTGCAGCAGCAAATGAAAAACAAACAATATAGAGTTCCTTGCTA
>JAQFYP010002946.1:0-11740 GCA_034694865.1 Bilobella braunerae | reverse complement strand
CCCCATTTACATGTAAAACTCAACTTCCTAAAGTTAATTATTGTTATCTGTTAATCATAATTAACTAAACAGAAATCGGATGTCATAGTTAGCCTCAGCGTACGTAAGAACCCCAATTTTCATCATAAAACTCAATTTCCAAATGTCAATTATTGTTAATAGTTTATCGTAATTAATTGAAATCACAATTCGGGAATTGACTAGTTGTTAGTCATTAGAACGAAGTTCTTCAGACATTTTGAGAAATATAATAGAACAAAAATTTAAAAAAAAAATTGGAGTTGGTAGGATTCGAGCCTACGTCGATGTTCGAGTTTATGGCGACGCTTCTAACCATTAGGCCAAAATGGTGTTGCTAAAAACACCAGAAGAAAGATTGTGATTGCCTGAGTCTCTTTTGGTAATCCAGGCGAAAACTAAGGCCACATCGCTCGTGAGCTTGGTGTCCTCTCTTTGTGGACTAGGCCCGTAAAGAAGCAAAATGTTACAGATACTCAAATAGATAGTTATGCCCGATTGATGACAACATTTATGCTTAGGAGTCCTTCCTGCTATAATCCAACGCTTCCTTACATGTTGACAATCTGCATCTAGGGAATTTCCAATAACGTCTTTTTTTTTATTTTGCATCGTTTACGCATTAAGTTTGAAGCGCACTATCACTAACGAACCAAAATGCCACTTTTAAGGGTGAAGGCCAGTGCCCCTTTGCATCTCTTCATTTAAAAAGTAACATTTTTGTATATATATATATATACCCTTATCTGATGTATTAAATGGCGCAATATGAACTGGAAAATTTCTGAGTCACTATTTCAAATAAATATCTCTTGACCTCACGCATTCCTTATTTAGCCTTTTTTTAAGAGTAATAATGTCTGTACCCTTATTAGCTCATCAAAATAATTCAAAATGTCTGCAATTTATGATAGTTTGAGAGTATGCATTTTGTACAAATTGTGGCTGATGAACGCACATCCATGATCCATGATATCCACTGTGATATATTATATAAGTAATATACGTTGATATATTAAGGGCATATATGTAAGGCCATATCTTCAAACATTCTTGGTTGAGTAACTTAACATAAACTAACATTACCAAACGAAATCCCAGCAAGCATGTATGTATATTAAGAAATTTCAAATCGTTTTTTAAGTTACAATTTCATTTCCTTCCGACAATAAATTTTCTCCATTTGCTTTTAAAAAACAGTACAAATTAAATTTAAGTATGCCCTTCACATCAAGGCGATTGAGTTTCATTGGATGCAACAGCATTACCAATTCTTAAATTGCACTGAAAGTCTCTACAAAAATTGCTATGTAGGTGACTATCCTACTTTATTACTACTTTGCAACCTAGATTAATATAATTAATACAAATGAGTAGAACAGTAAGGTTTCTCAAACACGTGCAATCGACTTACATTATGAGCCACAGAAAATTGGAGCATCAAGTTATGGAGCCCTATATTTTGAAACCGTTGGTACAATACAAGTTATCTTTTCTGTCCTTGTCAGTCAACAAAATGGTGAAATTGGATAAAAATATCTTGTTCGACATAATTCAGATATCTTCCAACCATTTATTCCGTATTGGCATATTTCCTATTAAATGGAATAGAAGGCTAGGAATTTTAGAGTTACCAAAACGTGGCAAATTAGCGCGAAGGTTTGCATTCCTAAGAGCAGCTTGGTTTCTTAACTTTGCGTATATTTTGTTTGGCTTCAAGCGAATGATGTCCAAAAACTATGTGAATAATATAAAACAACTTGAAGGACTCGCGTTGTATTCGTTTAACATAGTTTCATTTTGTGTACCAGCATCAGTACAATGGCTGATTTTTCGTAACAAAGAACGAGATGCAGTTTTATTTTTTAATCGGTTTATGAAGTTCTTTCTACATTTACAAGGTAGAACTATTTTCTTCTACAATTACATGCTGTAGAATTAAGTAATGGAAATTCAATTTTTCAACGCACCGACTTTTTGTTCGCTATGTTATACTAAATATTAAGGCTTAGCACAACAATAATGCATCCAACAATTAAAACATACTCGTATATATTTTCCACAATTTTGGTTTTTGTTTACAGAAATTTTTTTTATTTTTACAAAACCAGCCCGTCCAAAAATAGGAGGAATTTTCTTTTAAGAATTGTATTTTAAAATTTGTATTAAAGGAAAAGGCACGTTATTTGTACTTCCGAGAGCACTCTTCTTACTTCCGCTCTTTACAGAGCGGATGGTCAACATGTAAAGGAGAGGGGTAAAAAATGGTAGGAAAGTGGCCTCCATTAGCATAAATGTTTTCGTCAAGCGTAAGCGTCAAGCCGTCTGACCCAAGGTTAGCGGCAAGGCAATTCCTTAAGGAAAAAGCCAACAGTAGAAGACTTTTTGTGGCTGATTGGGGATTTCGACCCCACGTTTTCAATCAGCCTAAAAGAGAGACAGACTTAACCTTAACCACTAGACAGCTCGAATATTTGTTTAAAATTGTAATTGGAAAATTTAAAGCCAAAAAATTTGGGTAATTTTGTCATATTCGCGTGGAGATCCTATTTTGATTTTTTTTTGTTATATACACTAAAAGTTATCCAGTACATTTACAGCAACGCCAATGTTGACGGCCTAGTAGCAACTGTTGAATCGGATAACGTTTACATTGGCGACCGTAGCAGACATAAAGCCAAGCCAAGCTTATGTAATAAACGTTTAAATTAGGTTAATTGTACTCATACACTTCTTGTTTATAACTATTTTGATAACAGAGTAATAAAATTTCCAGAAAGCGCACTTTGTCTGATCGAGAAAACTTTAAAGAAACCGAAAATGCGTTTTTCCTAACTTGTGAAGTAACTAATCTTGATTAGTTATCCAAAAAATACCATTAGAGGCTCGGCACCGATTTAAGGTCATACCGTTGTTACCGTGAATCTCATACTACATACCCGGTACGTTTTTAATTACATAATCATTTTACCGTTGTTTTCAAAAATAGGTAGCTGAAAGCGATTGGTAATTTTCAACAGAGTAGTTCCAGTACGCGCTTTTATTTCAAATTGATTTTGACGGGAAGCTAGGGAAAGTTAATAGAGAAGTACTTAGTGTGCTATGTCTTGTGACTGGCTTGCTTTACTATAAAAAAAAGAATAGTCTTGAGTTAAGCCTAAGATTTGAATTAATCATTCTAAATTAAAGATGGTGAGTTTGTTTTAAGATAAGTTTCATTACTTATACTTACTAGGTAAGTTTTTAATGTTTTTAAAAATATGTTTCTCTAACTTTAAGACTAATTTGAGATAATCTCGTAATTTTGCAGATCAGCGAATCATTTTCTTTGATGTGCCTTGGATTCGACTTTGCACATTTATGGCAGTATATGTAATTTTTGCGGAGATTCCGTTCAATATTACAGCACTCTTGATTTTTTGGAAAAACCCCTCTTTAGAATACTATTTGAGTTCAAATTTCAAAGAACCAATTGGAAATGAAGTTAAGCTGTTCTTTCTTTTGCCTTATTTAATATTTGGAATGGTAATATACTGGTCTGTTGCTGTCGTGATGAATATTTTTTCCGCGCAAGTTTTGGGTACACTTCATATCATACGACAGATTAGGTTTGACCACATATACGTTTTACTAAAAACCGTTATGCAAAATTGAATGTTATTTTCTAACATCCTTCACGCTGGTAATGTGAGTTTGATGGACCAGTTACATAATCTACAAAATACTTATTTCAATATTTTTTAAAAATTATTTTAATTCAAGTTTTTAGAACTTGACTAATTCTTCTTCTTCTTATCTTAATTTCGTTCCGTACCCTGTTGAATGCACAATCATTAGTCAGAAGTTTTTAGAAACAATACAGAAATGAACTTTGAAAACTTTTGGTGTAGAATAACCACAGGGATTACGTTTTTGATTAAAACATAGCAAATCAGTCCAGGTTTAAGACGGGTGTGCCGTTAAGGCACACTCTTCATGTTTTGAGGCTTGGGTTTTAACCCCAAGCGTGTTCTGTCTCAACAAATAACTAAGTAAAACCAAAAAATTGAAAACTTTACAAAACTATAATTAGTGGCCTTCCGTCGTAGGACTGCCTTCCTTAGCTAATCTTCACCTAGATAAAAAAGAAAAAAAAATTAGAGTGTGCAATATTTTGGAAGCCAGAGCCAGAATGATTTGTTGCATAACCTTATTTACTGTTACAACGTAGTTTTACAATTACAAAATTTTCTTTTCCAAAATTTTTGTGCTTTTAAAACGGTGAAGTATTAAATCAGTAACACTTGAGGCGTATGTATTGTAAATACGTAAACAAACAAACTACGGAAAATTTTTTAACCCGTAAATTAATTGTTTTGGACAACTGTTCAAAATTGTTTCAAAACGGATTGAACAGTTTTGAACAATTGTTAAAACAATTAACAGTTTAATTAAGTAATATTCATACTAATTTCCTATACAAGATTTGGTCATGAGCTGACACATGGTTGAGTTGATTTTTGGATGGTAAGGGTCCCCCTTCCCATCTTAGTCACAAACTATTAGACGTTGACATTTAACCGCCAAGGGGTTGACCCATCATCTCAAATTCCTATTTTCGAACTTAGCCTTCACATTGTCCCAAAGGTCATGCGTGCGAAAATTGGGGATGCTGTGACATGTTGTTTGTCCGTTAGCGTGTCGGAATAAAGTGAACGACGTGCTGTCCAAGACTAGATCATGGGTGAAAATAAATCTTTTATTTTGACGAACTGGACTGGACAAAGTTCTCGGCTCACTAACTTCAACTCACTGGCCAACTACTACTACTTATATAGTCAGTCAAGGACAAACTTAAACTCGACTGATCTGCTAACTAAACTAAACTAACTAAAACTAAGCTAATTATCTCTGTCTCCAGACTGTATCCTGCCCAGTCTGGAGTTAAATGTGACTAACTACGACGTGTAACTTGCTGGGTTGAAGGTCGTGGACTTGAACTCAGAGGCGGGGCTACGGCAAGCGTGACAATATCATGAATTGCATAACGTGTGAAACTTATTGTTCTATATTTAATAAATTCCAGATCAGCTTCGTTTGTATCACAAAACAGCATACTGAAATATCGTGGCCTGCAAGTTTTGTATGCTCATTCAAGCTCCTTAATTCGAGCCTACTTTCTACCGTTGCTGACAATTGTTGGAATTCTCATAATACTTATATGTAACTTCACCCTGATACAAACCCAGAGAGCGGATGTGGTTACTGCGTTTTTTGCAAGCACTTCATTTTACGCTACCATTTTAATGATTATTGGAACCGATAAAATTGGAGCCATAGCAGAAAATTCTAAAACATTAATTGCCTCGTGGAGAAGAATGTCTCGAGGGAACGCAAGGGTAAATGGGATACTGACTTCAAAATACGTCAAATCATTGCAACCTGTAGAACTCAGAATAGGCGACTTTGATGTATGCAATAAGAAATACTCTCTACGTCTCGTTAGTAAATTAGTCATTTATACGGCTAAGCTCACAATAACAGCAAGAAAGGTTTTCTATCGACGCTAATAAGTAGAATAAAAGTAAATTTGGAATATTTAGAAATATTAACTCTTCAATGGAAAATGAGCATTCCATTTCTTCTCAATTCGGATTAAACAATTTTTGTAGTAAACATATATGATGCCCAGTTGGGTGCAAATAATTATAATTTATAATGATTACAAAAATATTATATTCTATAATTGTCTTTCTATTGTAAATACTATTATCGTTCTATAAAAGCTATGGAAAGCTGTGGAAAAAGGCATAATTTAGCTTATTAGTGCAATTGATGCATGCAAGTACATCCTCTTAATTATTACCTGACAATTAGACTGAGAATACAACATCAAATAAATATTTCAAACATTAACAACACTTAAGTGTACCTTTTCTATTTCCTTATATGAGTTGCTGCAGCAAGGTGAATACTCACGAGAAATCTTTACTGAAGTCAGCCTGAGCCTGACTAATGGCTTTTGAGTAATTCGAAATACACGGCACAAATATTCAAACCTAGATATTTTTACCAATATTTACCTAGATAGATGTCAGAAATGAAGTTATTTATTTATTTGGAACAGTAGACAAATAAAAGTTAGACGTCTTTGCGTTTTGATTATATTAAACGTTGATAATGCATTTATTTCTAACGTGGTCGGCATCGTAACAAAATGACAATAAATTATAATGCAGTCACTAATATTGCTCATTTAAATTACAAAACCAAGATATTGTAGCTGCTGAATCATTTGATTGGGCGAACCTTGGTATCTTGTATCACCAACAAACTGTTAAATCTTATGTTAACATATAATTAACAAATAACCCTGATACATTGTGAAATTTTGCTAATTACTATATATAAAACTCTATAAATACTATATATAAGATATATAATATATTGGGTGTAGTTGAGTTGTCAGGCAAATATTAAGCCAACTTTTTCTGTTAGGTCCTCATTGACAAGATTGGAAGCGCCATAATGGTGGGAACGGTTGGTATGGATTTAAAGATTGTGGATTCTATTCCTACCACCTTTCCTTTTCTCGTTTTTTTAAACAAATAAACTTAAATGGCTGAAGACCATCGTCCAAATCACTCATTTCAAAATTGTTTTTTTTATTCCAGTCGATTAATTGTCATTAAGAATTAGTTGTTCACTGCCCGTGGTCCGGGGGTTAGGAGCCTTCTCCTAACTTGGACAGGTGCCGGGTTCAAGTTGCGGTAACAGCAAAGTAAAAAAGTGGTGCTAATATAAGATAAGATAGGCTTGTACCTGTGCCTATGCCTCCACCAGTGCAGGAGCTCCTTGGTTGTCAATCGCACGTTCCGAATGGAAACCAGAAGTTCTACTTCCATGCGACATATCAAGGTACTCCCGGCAGTATGAGAATAAAGGCTATTTTGGGAAAGTTTGTGTAGTGACCCAACATTGACACACACATTGAAAAAGTATGCAGGAAATATGAGACATGAAATATGAAATATGTACAAAACCATTCGAGTCCGCCCAACACACCGCTACTCACACGGAAGTTCCCCGACCTGCCGTGGCAGAGACTGCATGTGGGTTCGACAGGCCCATTTCTAAACTGGTTGTGGTTGATAATAATCGACGCACACTCCAAGTGGACGGATGTTTACCACACTAAATGTAACTCATTGTAAGAAGCTGAGAAACCAGTTGCAGATTTTGTATACCAGAACAAGTACTTTCGAATAACAGAACTCAATTTATTTCAAAGAATTTAAAATCTTCTGTACATTCAAACATATATATCAATCAATCGACGTTCTCTTGGAGAAGCGGAGAAATTCATTAACTTTCAAGAAAGCTGCGTTTGCTTCAGATGGTGACAAGCACGCACCGCGTCACTCATTCATGTCCTCATTCTACGGTTTATGTTTCTCAGAGCAAAATTTTACAAGGGCATAAAATAATTCTTAAATAGTTATTGATATTGAAACAATTAACTATTTGAAGTAGAGTTTTACATGGAGGCGTGGATACTTAAGTACGTGGAAGCTACCTATAAACTCAAAGTAGCTTGAAAACAATTCGTAATTAGTTAATTGTGATTAAAAGTTAAAAACAACAATTAACTATTGGAAATGGAGTATCACATGGATTTTAACGCCATACACAGTGACGTCTAGCATAAGAGTCAGTTGTTGAGGTTTCAGGAGCAAGAGGCCCTGGCCAGCGCAGTGGATAACACTGCCAACCTTACCTTTTATTCAGCTCATCACATTAGTGTGACCTCCCAATAGCCTGAACCAATTCCTCATAATTCTGATAAAAAATAATCAACAATTAAGCTTGGAAAGTTTTTTTTTTTTTTTGCATATAATGATGAGTGGTATTCCTTGGTATTTTGTAGCTAACAATGAACCCTAAAGGGCTTAAATCGATTCCTAATTTAGCAAAATGGAATTATGAATTAAAAATAGCTTTTCAAAAAAATTTATTAGCGAAACCGTCACCGGACGGCTGTGCACATTCCTTCAGTTTCTAAAAACGAAACGCTTAGAAAGGGAAACCCAAAGTATTCTCCCGTCTTAGGACGTGTATTTCTGCTAGTCTCTATGATAAAATTCCTCCTGTCCCAGGACGGGGGCTTTTTAGTGTAAGTGTAGTGTAATGGTTGATACAAACACTAATAGCAGTAACTAGTTGATTTACAACAACTGGCCCGTGGCCTAATGTTTAGAAGCGTTGTCTATAATTCGAACAGCGTCGCAGGTTCAAATCCTACCAACTTCAATTTTTTTTTTACTTTTTTTTTTACATTAAACTTTTCGAAATGGATGAAGATCTTCGTTGTAATGATTCAGTAAGGTCCGTAATTGTGATTTCAATTAGTTAATTACGATAAACAATTGAAAATAATTAACTTTTGGAGGTTGAGTCTTAATTGTTAATGGGGGTTCATACGAACGCTGAAACTAAAACTGACCTCCAATTGTTTCAAAAACCATTTCTAATTAGTTAATTAGGATTTACAATAATTAACTTTTGGGGGTTGAGTTTTACATGTTACATGGGGGTTTTTATGAACGCTGAAGCTAAGTGTGACGTGTAAATGGCTCAAACCCATTACATACTTTTAATTCAACTTAACTTAAACTTTCAATTTAATTGAATTATACTGAACCTTTATTGAGGATATTTACGGTTTGTTTAGATTCGATTTTCTTTTCAAAAGTCGCGCGCTTTTGCAATTCGAAGATGCCTCCATAGTTTGCAAATTTTTCAAACTCTGACTTGGCAACAAATTTGGGTGTGCAGTTTTTAATTGAAGACCCTGTGTATATAGTAAAGTTGTTGTCAATACCTACTCAAAACTGTAGTAAAAGCATAGCTTAAAACAACAATATTTTGCTACTTCGACGTACCACAGGCTGCAAGCCAAGTGCTGTGTTGTTTTTGCTGTCCTATTAATTCTTCCAATCGGACCACAGTTCACAGGACCATGTTCAATGGAGTAAAAAACTAGTATAAAAACCAACTGGTGTTTAATAAACATTGGTGGTTAAAAAGATTTTCATTTACTTTAGTGTAGCTTTACTTTTCTAAAAATTTTGCAATTTGGCTTTACTTTGTCAGTGGTACACCAAGCTCAGTATTTTTGTGTCCTTGAAACTATACAAATCAGACAATGGTCTCAACCAACTTGATGTACTCACTTTTGTTTCTAAAGCGATAACTACTAGTGATTGAAGCAAAGAAATAATATAGTTTCTCAAAAAAATTTTTTTGACAAAGTGTGTAAAAATTGTAATTAGCCTTTTTGTCCTGTGGTTATACCCTCAGACTTCTTCACCAGCAACCTGAGATTGAGACCAAACTTTTTAATGGACTTAAAATCCGTCGATCACTACAACATATTCTTTCAATTTCCTTTCAATTATTTTTTTTAGGTTGTTCTTAATCTTGTGTTACTTCTATTAGTATAAGTTTTGAGCTATTGCTAGTTTTGAAATTAATTATTTTGTTTCTTTCTTAGTATAAATTGTAATACGTTCGGGTGTTAATTAGCTTAGTTAATTAGCCCTTAAAGGGCTTAAGTTTGTTGAGGGTCACTCTGGGTCAATAAACCCTTCATTGTTGAGGCCATAAGGGCCTTCAGAGGCATATTTTGGGCGTTGTCCTTCATTTTCATTGGTTTGGAGGTCATGGCATGGCGTAACCGTGTCATAACCTCATAAACGTATACAGACTAATGATTTCTGTAGATTATTATAATTCGTATACTATTTACGTATAGTAAGGTTATTGACAATACCTACTAGGAACAGTAGCTTCATACATAAAACATAACATAAAAAACAAAGCTTCAAACAACAATATTTTGCTGCATGGCTACATGTTATTGTTGCTGTCCTATTAAATCTACCAATCGGACCATAATCGTAATATGTTCAATGTAGTACAAAAGCTAGTGTCAAAACCAACTGGCGATTAATAAACAATGTTGGTTAAAAAAATATGCATTTACGGTCTTGCAGTTATACGTTTCTAAAAATTTAGCTCTTTGGCTTTAATTTGGCAGTGGTACCCCAATCTCAGTATTTTGGTGTCCTTATACTAATCAGTCAATAGTCCAACTTGATGTACTCACTTTGTTTCTAAAGTGATACCTACTAGTGATTGAAGCAAAAAAAATAGTTTCTTACTACTTCGTTACCAGAAATAGAGGTCGCAAAACCGGATTTGGATCCGGATTTATATCCGGATTTTTACCGGATCCGGATTCCGGATTCTTCAGCGACGGATGCGGATCTGATGCAACGTATTTGATTGAATTTACGAAACGAAAATTTAGACTTGGAATTCAATCAAGTTCCAAGTCCAATTTTCAATTGACGTCATAATATCCGTAATAGAGCTTAATCCTTGTCCTTTTTAATCCATTTATTTATATATTTTGAACCCAAGATCAACATGTTAACATTATTTTGTTAGTAAGGACAAGGACCTTAGAGTAAAATTTACAAAATATCATAACAGCTAAAGTAGCTTAAATCAATAATTTTCCTAAGAAGTCCAATGGCTAATTTGTATACAGTAAATTCAAAATGTCCCTTTTAATTATATTTTATATTTACTAGATTTCAAAATTAATAATAAGAAATACATTTACTTTCACTCCAGAATTTGTTATGGAAATTTTTTCATAAATGAACACAAAAATTGATCTAATCCCTTTACACTTCCCAAATAAAAAAAAAAGTAAATTCTGGAAAACTGATAAGCTTTAAATAATAATAAAAAAGGAAACATAGGCATTATACGACTGAAAAAATGTAATGTAAACAAACATTTGCATAGCCATTAAGCAAAGAACAAAATTAACTGCAATATTGTACAATAGGTTTGCGCCATTGGTTTGCAATTTGTACTTCAAAGTTTGGAGTTGACACCAAATTTTATGTAAATTGTCTCAGATGTGTTAGAATAAGGTCGATTTTTAATCCGACTCGCCGAATACCCATTTTACAGAAAGTATTTCACTGTGTTAATACCAAAAAAATTATCATATGACTCCTCTCGAGCATAAATTAACAATTTGTTCGATATTTTTGATTTTCTGACTTTCCAAACCGCACCACGTTCATAAATTGTATTACCCGAACAGAAAAATACTTTCAAGCTTATACGGATCTGGATGCGGATCTTAGCCAATTGGATCCAAAAATATCCGAGATCCTAATCTAGGGAAATTGGTCCGGATCTGCGACCCCTAACCAGAAACCTGAGGTCGAGAATCTGCTTCTCAATTGATTCAAAACCCGTCGATTACTCCAACATATTCTTGCGATTTCTTTTTCTGGGGTTGTCCTTAATTGTTAGTTAATTCTAGTATGTAAAGAAAGCAAATTGGACGAGTTCAGGAATTGTTACAAGCTTAAAGGTACAAAAATATTCATTTGTGAAGATTTAACTGAAGAGCAAAGGAGTCAGAAGCGGAAACTTCTTTCAACATTTGTTCGAGCAAAAGAAAGCGGAGAAAAGGCTTATTTCAGAAGAGAAAAGCTCTACATCGACAAATCAAAGCAGCATGAAATTAAATTGAATAATTTTGAGGCTGATTTTTTCAATAAAACTATCAAAAAAGAAAGTCGTCTCAATATCACCACCACTCTCAGCTCAAGGAGATGTGCAGCAGCCTTGTCAATTGGAAGAATCATCTCAA
>JAQFYP010002945.1:0-11742 GCA_034694865.1 Bilobella braunerae | reverse complement strand
TAGGTTTTATCAGTTAAATTAGGTATTGTTTACAGAAATATCTAAGTAAAGCAGGATGTTTAATTAGCTCGTTTAACAATGTTCAGTTTTGGTATAATCTAAAATTTCACTGTAATTGATTAATTAATCTGAAACCTTTGAAAGCCAACCTCAGTATTAATGGTGCCTAAGATTACCATCTCTGTATGAAGTATAATTTATGATTAAAAATATGGCTGAGGGAAAACAACTAAATAATAGGTTCCAGTCTAAAAATCTCTAGTGAATTCTAGTGAGGTCTTCGACAATTTTGATGAGATCGTCCACTGTGGCTGGTTCTTTTGTCCCGGAACCCGAGTCAATCTGTATCATAAAAAAAACATACAACATTTTCGTTATCGTTATCCTTATAACTTCACCGCTTTCCAAAGATTATTTACGCTACTGCTCACCTGCAGACCGGCTACTACTTGTTTCATTTGCTCCCTTGGCAAGTCAAGAAAGCTTTCTATGAGGTCTCCATCAATAAAACCCTCGCAGGGCTCCTGCTTCCGATCGTTATGAAAACTTCGCCAATAGGCATGCTCTATCTTTCCCACTGGTTTGATAACCCCAACAAGACGCTCCTGAACTTCCAACAGAAACTCGTAGAAGTCATTTGGAATTTGAGTGACAAGCCCAACTGATCCAGCTACGGTTCCAAAGAGAAGACTTCCAAAGGTTTGAGCACTTGTATCACCTAAGTGTTGGCGAACGAGGGAGCCATGCCGAATGGTATTGATCATGTCACCAAGAAAAATCCGACCACCGTCCTGCATTTGAGAACGCTCCTCGTCGGTAGCAGCTCCCCTAATAGAGTCAAATTAATATTTATCTCCACAGGCACCAAACTGTTACAAAGTAGAGATTAATTCTACTGCAATTCGCGATATATGATCAACTTACCCTTCTTTGGTACAAACGTATAAGTTAAATGCATTATCCGCCCCCAAAAATGTATCATCATCAATAATTTCGACTGCTGTCATCCAACTTGGGTTGTAATCACGTGCAATCTGTCAAAAAATTTATTAGAGACGTTCTATTTGAGAACATTTAAGAAAAGGAAATAGTACCTCTTCAAAAGTTCCTTCCATACTTTTATATTGTAGTAAAGTTATTGAACGCATTAGGTCTCCAACCAATACGAATTCGCCTTTGGCTTTTAAATAGAGAGCAAGAATATTATTAAAGTGGCTACACTCAACTCTCAGTTCTTTTTCTGTAGTCCATTCAAATAGTCGAACCTTCAAATTAAAACCGTACACAATCAAAAAGTATTTTGTCAAAACATTGTAATCTTTAAAAGAACTTAAGATAACTATTTCCAGAACTTACAGTACTATTGATCGCTGCAAGTAACTTCCCATTGAATGCCGCCAATGAGTAGCAAGCACCACGAATATCCTTTTCACCGACTTGTTGTAATTTTCCATCAATATACTGGAAAATAATTATCCTTCCTTGCTTAGGCTCACTCTCGTCAGGGATTACGGTAGCAGTGCCAACAACATAATACTGAGCTGGGTCGTCGCCCAATTTACAAGAAATCATGCTAAGAGCAAACTCTGACTGCATAAATTGATGAGCATGAAGCACTATTTCAAACAAAAGAGCAATCAAACAACTTTAGAAGTGTACTATTAACCAATTACTTTTGCGGCCACTTTCTTTTTATATGTTTTACCTTCGAAGGTGTGTTGATCTAAAATAAGAAGATTGTATACTTCCATATCTTGGCCATACTCCAATGTGGTGGACAGAAGTGTAGCTGCAGATAAAGCAGAAGTTGAGGAAGGACGAATCAAAGTACCCACAGATGATGAACAGCTCACACTGCGTGATGAGAAGGATCAATTATTAAATAATCCTTTAACTGTGTCATAAATTAAACAGCTTACCTGGTAGTAAGAGTGCTCGCTGATTGTCTAATAGGGGTTAGCCCAGAGCTTTCCATTATATCCACACGGAATGTAATAACACCAAATGTCTAAAATATAAAATGATCCATGGAAAATGTCGCAATTTAAAGCTAACGCCTATGTTTGACCTATCTATCTGGGCTATTATTACCTGTGAGGATTCTTGATATGCAATACGTCTTGGCGTTTCTCCTAATGGTACTGTTCTAATATGTAACTTCTGAATTTCATCAATCGTTCCAATTGTTAAAGACGCCTCTGTGGCCAAGGCCAAGCTGTCCGGAAATGCAGAGGAATTGAGAGGACACATGTGCGTCACTTCTCTCAGGTTAACATTGGAGAAGACGAGCTTATGATTTGACCAATAAATAACTGTCGGGCGATCGGAACAAGCAAAGACACTGGGAGTAGATTGGCTTCTAAAGAATCTCAGGACCGTTGGCTGCGTCCCAAGTGTCACCTAAAAACAAGAGTTTTTACGGTAATAATAAGTTTGCCCTTGTATTAGGTATTAAGTGTTCAACAACTGCGATTCACCTTTTTGTTGTCCGACAAAGCTCCAGTAATGGCATTGAGCGAAAAATAGTATAGAGAGCCATCACCCAAGGCACACATTAGAAAACAGTGATCATCAAAGGAAGCCAAGAGAATCGACCGGGGGATTATTTCTAAAATATAGATTCTGTTAAGTACGACTAAAATCAAGTATCAAATATGCGGAGTTTGTACAAACCTCCTCGAAGACTCTCTTTCGTGAGTATTTCTAATGTTGGGAGCTGAAGTACAAGGACTGAAACATCGGTCCAAAGACCAACCGCGACTAAATGTGCCTTTCCTTCTGTTGAAAGCGGACTAATATCAATGCAAGCTACTTCATTCTCCAGCACACAGTCTCCGACCAAGGAGAATGATCCTTTTCCAATTTCCAAATAGTACAATTCAGATCCAGCTGCACATACAACTTGAAACGGATTCCCACCAACGACACTAACGCCTTTTCCTGAAGGTGGCCGCCATTCACTGGAAAAAAAAGTTAAAATTCGTAATTCTAATTCTAGTCCTGTTAGTTAAATATTGTATTCATAACACAACTTACGTCAAAAGAGTTTTTGTGGATGCATCAATTAGACGAATACCTTCTTGTGTTACTTGTATCAACTGTCCATGATTCACATTTGAAGCCCAAAGCGTCTGTTTGGCTTGGTTAAAACAAGGCAAATCGGATTCCTCAACCTCTTCACCAGATAAATAGAGAAATCTAAATATAAACGGAACAGGTTTTCCACGAATTAAAAAACAAATTCGGATAGAGATGAAATGTTATACTTTCAACCGAGAAAACCTAGGCTATTAATATTAATTCAGAGGCAGCTAACAGAAACTTTCTAAGTGTGTACCGTATTTACACAATTACCTTGTATCCCCAATACAGCTCACAGCAATCAAATTATCGTGGATTGTCTCGCCGCCGACTTTGAGTGCCCACAATCCCTTAATTCCAGCCATATCAATTGCGGCGTGCTCTTGTATGCCAATTCCGTTGCGAATTATTCTCAGTGAACCTTCCTTGAAGCATCCGGAGCATGTAATGAGTTGCCCTTGACCTTGCTTCTCCATATCCACAACCACCATGTCACTGATTGGAGCAAGATTTGTAAATGACTCCATGAGAGATACATGACTACCGCCTTCATCCAAAGTTGAGTGCAACTTAATCAATTGCGAATCTCCAAGCCGAGAGCCAACAAATACGACTCCATTATCCAAGTAAGTCATGCATTCGGGCGTTGTAATTTCACCGAGGAGTTCAAACTTAATATCTTTCAACACAACGTCTTCCGATGTGTCGTCTCGGTCCAGGAAAAGCATGAAGAGGTTTCCAAGTAAATCTCCCAAAAGATAGCGAAATCCACTCGAGTCAATCCGGGCGTAACAAACAATTTCACTCTGCTGTAAGCGAAAAAATTCAACAAATAGTTGTCAAACGATTAATCACATTCCGAGTCATACGCATTTTAGCTTGATTTCTTACTTTCATAGCAGCTGGTGCGACAGCCATATGTGAAATTCCATTGTGATAAAGAATCGATTCTTGGCCAACAATAATGGCACCTCCAAGTGGGAGTGGTACTGGAATCACCATTGCGGAATGACTTTCCACACACTCCTGTTTCCAAGTTGTCTATGTCAACAAAAAATAAACTTTCAAAAAACTGAAAAGGCAATCAAAAAAAAAATTCAATGCATACCTTTGAAAAATCCTTGTCCTTGATGGATATTTCTCTGGCTTTGACGTGTCTACCATTGGCATCTTGATTGATAAGAATAACCGTAGGATTCGAGCATGCGTACAAAAATTCCATATCTTGAATTAAAGGTTCTTCCAATCTAGAACGGCCCAAGTATACATGTAAATAGGCAAAATAGAGATCATCGGGTTGAAGTTCACCAATTGAGTACTGAACTATACCTGATATTATAAGCCTTTAGCTCAGAATTGTCTTTATCAAGCGGAATAATTTTGAGGAGACCCTCATACAAACGAAGACCGATAACACGCGCTTCTGGGTCAATGATTCCAATGATACCCGTCTCACACGGCTTTCCAATACGATCACCGACATTTCCATGAGCAACAGTTATAAACTCGACGTTTTCACCCTCTCCTACGCACTTGAGGACCATAGCATTCCAACGAGAAGTTACAAGGAAAACTAAATCTTGCTTTTCTCCCTGCATTGTTACAAGTCACAATTGCAGGCAAGACCATTAATTTAAAAAGGTAACTTGAAAGGATTGAATAGTACCGGATAACGAAAAATTTTCAGAACGGCGATCTTTCCATAAATTCCCACTTCTTTCATAGGACGGAGACCTTCCGGTGTTACCAGATACAATTCCAACCGGGTATTTTTCGCCATAAGAAAGTTGATGTCTGTGGAAGAGGTTAGATTACCTGAAACAAAGAAAGCAACCGATTGAATCTGAGATTTGCCATCAAATTGTTTGCGCTTAGCTTTGCAATCACAATAATCATACCGGTGACACAAGCATTAACTGCCGTTGCTTTGTGAGCAGTGACGACATAGTGATGAGGTGCCGCCATCACAACAAGGTTTGCGGTAGATCCTAATTTATAGCCTTTAAACTTCCTCCTGTGTAGCACTCCTCTCCAGCGTCCAGCTGTGAACCTTTGCAAATATCAGAATGTTCTTTCCGTCACGTCAAAATCCCTTGGAATCCAACCGTCGTACAACTAATGATGATCTTGCACAAACCAATTAATAAAATTATTACGCAAATCGAAGCTAACTGATCCGTAACAATTAAAACGTTAATGTTCATACCAAGGGCCTTAAACCTAACCTCTCAGCTAGATCAAGTCAAGCGTTTGGCCTGGCTTTGCGTTATAATAACATCAAGTTACTCGTAGTTGTCCTTTGTCCAGTTCCCAGTCCACACTCAGTTATTAAATGCCAGTGATCAGTTGTAAATTAAGTTAACAGTTAAGGATAGAAGATAGAATAGTACACCTTACCAATTAATTAATCCTTTTCCAAGCGACCAGGTCCTAGTTTCCCTTAATTTAATTAAACACAGATTAATCTGTAATTTTAATTAAAACCCAAACACCTTTGCCTGAGCCAGCGAGAGCGACTGACCTTCCAATTCGCTGGAGAAAAACAACAAAACGCGGCTTTGCGCTTTACCTTCTGATCTGACAAAAACTTACTCCATTATTTCTGCAGCACAAATGGGCATATCACAGCGGATATGCAAATTGGGTGGCGATTTGTGCAACCGGTTAGGAATTCCGATTTTTAATTACAATTTTTTTTTATTCGAATTCGAATTTTGAATGTTGAATCACTTGTTTTTTTATTCCTGAAATCAATTATCAATTGATTGAAGAAAAGGTAAGAGATACATATGACATAAGGATAAAGAACTACTGATTAAGATTTTGGAAAATCGACTTTACGCTCAGCTCAATCATTTTAGCGTGCAAATCTTGAATACGAATGCGTAAAAGCGGCTTTCTTCGTTTTTAGATCCCTTCTTTCTTCAAGTTGGGTAATATATTTCTATTAAGTTGACCTCTACGTGTAACAAGGAAAACGATGTTTTGAATAGTAATTGTTAATTCGTATTTATTTCTAGGCTGAAAACTTGTGAGTCACAAGTTGTGACTGATAAGTTTACAAATTCGGATTTACGTGGATGCACATTACATGGTTGTTACTTGAGAAGAATAAAGTGGACTATTAAAAATCAACCATTCTTTAAATGCTACGGAACGGAAGAGGTGACGGCGCGGCCGGAAGATTTTCGTCGGCTTATTCAGACCTCACATCGTCAAATGGCGGAGCATTGTACGAAGCGTCTCCCGAACGAGAGCGGGGAATCATGGTAATGGCGATGAAGATAAACGGAGTTCTGTGAAAAGGGTAGCTCAGTGATTTTGATTTTGATTGGCTCTTAATTAATCCTAGGAACGGACTGTCGCTGCTTTATCAATTCCATCAATTGTTAATCGGTGTACGGAGTTGACTAAATTACTTCGGACGACTCATACTTTGGAACTGCGTGAAGTGTATCCAATGCTGCTGCAGTATGTATTCGGATGGGAGTCTTCATCGGGTTGGAGATTGAGGTCTTTTCGACGGGAATTGTCAGGAGTTGAAAATGGGGAGATTATGAAGTTCTTGAGACCTGAGGGCCCCCTACTTGACCTTACATATCGTCTTATGGGAGATCCAAACCTGCGTTACGAATTCCCTTCCAACGCTCTTCCAGTAAGTTTTAATTTTTTACACCCTTCCGTAGTTAACTGTATTGTAACACATTTCAATAGGTAGGACTGCAGCATAAGCTTTTGACAAGCAACGATATTCCGAGCTTCATTATGAGCAAACTATCGGATAGGTTGTACAGTAACATGTCTCCGTCGGGCCTCAAGTTGACGTTAAGTAAGTTGTCAA
Source organism: Bilobella braunerae (assembly GCA_034694865.1). Classification (NCBI taxonomy): domain Eukaryota; kingdom Metazoa; phylum Arthropoda; class Collembola; order Poduromorpha; family Neanuridae; genus Bilobella; species Bilobella braunerae. Next base: position 4,820 of record JAQFYP010002945.1, on the reverse strand, counting down.
TTTTGAACTGTGAACTCTGTATGAGGATAGCATTTAACAATTATTTGTTTTCAAATATTTAGATCCCTTTGAATTATTCTTTTTCCATTATGCACACGCCGAGATCCGTCAAGGCTTAGAGCTAACATCAAGCGCAGCCGGCTTGCCCCTGGGAAGCACGATCACGGATTCTATATACAGTGATCTACTAGATGAGTACTTGAAATACTTTTTGCCTACATCAGATGATCCGCAAATTCCGAACGCAATTTATGGAAACGGTGGAAAACAAGGTTATGTTATTACCCCACCCGTTCAAAAATCGTGAGACTACAACTAATATGTTTTACAGTAAAATGTTGGCGTAATTAATAAACTAATTATTTCTTATAGTAACAACCCTTGGATTGATGAAAGCAACCTAGATCCTCCTACCATCTTCAAAGCATCTGTCTTTCAGAGTGATGGCTTGCACCACAACGACCAATTCCATCTCCCACATCACAAAAATACTTCTTTAGACTCTGTGTTCTGGAGAACAGAAACTTTTCTAAACATTTTAATTTCAATGTGGCTCTCTGTTGACGAAGATGATGTTGGATACAAGTTTGTAAGTTGGCAGTTTTCTGTTTTATTTATTTAACGCCAAAACCCAACAACAAAGTTAAGTTTACTAATCTCTGTCGTTATTATCCTGAATCAGGGTACCATTCTTCCTACTGTTGAATTGGTCAAATCGGTCCGAATTATCGTACGCCATTGGCACCTTTTTTCAAATATTGTCAGTCGTTCTGTGGATCATCCACTGGAAGAGCTAAGACGGTAAATTCTTTTACCTTTTTTTTTATTTATATAGTTTCATTCTGTTCAGCAGTATGTTAATTTAAATATGTATATGGTTTTTAACTAGAAATTTGTTTCCGCTATTTCAAAAGAAGTTATACCATTTCCTGCGATATATCTTTCCGCGTTGGCCATTAGATACCTCATTCCGAATAGTCTACGAAACTTGGCTCAGCTATATTCAACCCTGGAGATATTCACAGACTACACCATTAAGGTCAGTGATCACGATCGCAAAGTCAAAAATGATAAATCAATAAATGATTCACAATCATTGACTATATAGAGCAAATTCTATCTTATTGATGTAAATTAATTCATCATAATAATCCTAGTAACTTCAAGCCGATTAATTCAAGTTATTCAGCCGATTGTTCGCTTACTCCTCTTTGATTATATTTAGCCTACCAAAATTAAAACTACTCCGAAAACTATGCCCTAACGCGCCTCGTTTTTTTACGTGATTTTTCTTCGTCTAAGTTTTTTTTTACCCCTTTTGGTTAATTTTAGAACTGCTGACGCTGCTGCTGTAATGGATCCCTCCCATCAGCCCTGGAGTTTAGATGGGGCCCAGTGTAACTTTGTCCTGGAAAATCTCCCCTTCTACACAACTTTGTTTCAGCATGTCCTAAACCGGATGAGTCGCGCCGACTTTGCTGCTCTCCGTAATGCTCACATGCTGTATCGAATTACAAAGATTTACTGTGGCATTGAAAATCTACGGGCAGTACTCTACGAGACCGAGAAACGAATACTTAATGATCTTACTCTCGACGGTGCTTCTTTCAATTGGCACTTCGCCGAAGAATCTTGCGCTTCAAATCTTTTGGACTCATCCTCGTTTTTCGCATCACATACTGGCGGTGTAAACGGAAGTTTCAACGGAGGGATAAACCCTAATAATTCCTTTCCTAATCAACCTTTCGTTCCATCCAGTCTCAAGGTGGCAAGCGTCAAGCAGATGATGGCTGAACTGGAAGGAGAGAATTTCCGATACGTTCCTTTATTCTCCAAAACTAATAAAGATAAGGTATAACTACACGACACGGAGAATGTTTTCCATTTTTGGGCATGTTAGATAAATCGCTTTCTTTTTTTAAAAATAGGTGAGTGAATTGGTGGACATCATAAGCCACATTTTGAAGTTATGCGAGGAACCTCCACCAAGTTCTGCAGAGCTTGCCCCTGTTCCTGCTAATTTTTGGAGTAAGGTTATGTCGTTCTTTACATCGAATACCGGTGCTTCCCAAAGTGCCGCGGATTATAGTCGCCAACTAGAGGTTTCGAAGACAGCTCAGTACTTGACAATGTCAAAAAGTAACCTCGTGAGGTTGTTTAATGTAAGTTCAAATTCTCATATTCAAAACAATTTGTGAAATGTGAAAAAAATTTCTTATTATGATAGGATAGTGCAAATAAAGTAACTGCTTTAGTACTGTCTGGTGACTGATATTGTATTTTATTTGATTTAGCTACCAAATAAAATGGCGGTTGAGAGCATATTGAATTCTGGATTTGAACCTCGTTTCGGGACGGCATCTCGTGATAGTCCAGAAGCATCGATTAATTCGATTAGTTCTTACCGAGGGAATGATGAGACTGATTATTGCGGAGAAGGGATTGGTGTACCTTTTGTTCCGAGGGGAACAATCCTTAGTGAGTACTTGGACCTGTTGAATGGAAATCCGGACTTGGCTCATCCAACTTCTTATGAAATTGACGCAATAGTTCAATTTTCTATAGCAATTTCAGCGTACTTGAATAATTGGGTGAGATTCGGATGGTAACTGATATTGTTTTAAAATCGGCTACACAAGAATAGTTGAAACTGTTTAAGTTACAAGCTTATTCTTAATTTGTGAGTAACGATAACTTTTCCAAAATTAGACACTAAATTTAATTTACACATGATTCCTGACTTTGGACCTGTTTTCATGAGTGTTTTCTTGTAGATTGTTCCATGGGCCGAAGACGCTTACTTTCAATCCTCCTGGAAAAGCCGAATTTGCAGAGCAGTTTTGGCTAAACCAACTTATTACTACGATCTGAGGAAACTTGGACCAGGGAAAAGTATTCGCGAGAAAAAGTATCTTCCACCAAGACTGAAACTGCGTATTTTTGCATCAAGCAATATGCCGTACCTTCTGATGATTTTTGGTATGATGTGCTGGTTTTTTAAAATCAGTGGTCTCAACTTGATACTTGTCCTAAGCTTAGGACCTACAGTCTATATTCTATTGAGAGCGTTCTTTGAGCCTGCTCACTTCTTTGCGGAAGTGAGACATGAATTTTCCCAAGCAAATCAAACCCGGGCACAAAACAGGCGAGGAAAGACCACGAAGCACAGCGAGTTACAGCCGGAAATGGAATAATGCTTCCTCAGTGTTTGACAGCTTCATTCTGGGGAAACATTTGAAAGCCAAATTGTTTCTTCCCCTCATTCTTCATATTCGTATTACTGTTTCCGTTTCTTCATTAATAAGTGTTGTTAGTATTTTCTTAATTTCTGAATAATATCGTTAAAACAGAAGGTGAAACCCTGATTTGTATGTACGTTTCCTATTTGTTCAAACAATAAATATTAAGTTCATATTTATGATGCGCATTAATAACGACCGATTCAAAAACTCGTCACAAAGCTGTATGATATAATTAATTATTGAAAAATACAGGTTCTGTAAATTGCCACGACTTGAAGTGAAATAACGTTAGATAATTTGGATGCAGAAACTAAGATTCGAATTGATCATTTAAAATTTTAAAAATCTTACTGAAAAAATGACTTTCCTCGACGCCTCAGTTTCAAATTTTTTTCTAGAAAATCACGTCATAAGTTTAATTTGTAATCATTAGAATTAAAATTTCTCAGGTTAAAGCATCATCCTATTTATTAAAATTACCTGAGATGAGAAAACACATAAGGCAGACGTTACGACGAACTTGATAAAGCAAGCGGAGCAGAACTCTACTTACTCGTATCATCCGAAGCTGATGCCTTTCTCCAGGCTCAATTCAATTACCCGACACGAAACGAAGTTTTGAAAAATAAACTCGGATTTCTTAACCGATTTTTGTTAAATTAAATTATTTACACAAAACGGTATAAAAACACTCTTTATGTTGAGGTAGTGAGTTTTTTCTAGCAGTATAATAAAAATTCATAACTTTTAGCATGGAAAGAAGCGTTCTCCTCAATGTAAACTTGTAGAGGCGTCCTCGCATGGCTTGTTTCGCCAGTCTCATGTCAGTTGTGTAATCTGAAAGGATCTGCCCTGATTTAAAAAAAAATTAAAATCGTTTTTTTTTTCATAAAAAAACATTACTGGAGAAGGCGGGGTTTAGGACAGAAAAAGCCCCTCACTGTTGTACGCTACGCACTCTACGAGTGCCACTCATTCAATCCTCTGAAATTTAGTACTATAAAAATAAATACGATGTTTAATATTACTAATTAAGAAATTAGAAATCCTGAGTGTTTAATTATCAATTAATTTGATTAATTAGTTATCCTTAGCGGTGTGGTTTTTCCTCGGGGAATTTCGTCGTGGCACTCTTTATGGGTAAGTTTACGTGTCGAGTCTTTGATTCGTATCCACTCGGATTTGGATACAATTTGGAAAAAAGAAGACGTTGCATTTCATGGCATTGGCCCCTCTCTGTCTATAGCTTAATTCCCGCTATGCCTCTAGACACTGCTTTTTAGTGTAGAGGAGCCTATAGTGCATAGTCAGTGGTATACAACGTCTCTTGTCAAGTCTTATAAAGGCAGAACGGCGGCGGTCAATGCGAGAAGGTAAACTCGGATCAAGGTTTTCTTAATTAATAATCAACGAAATACGCTTGACCTCACGTTCCCTGGGTCAAACCATTCGATTAAGGAAGGGTCACTTCTTCAATTAATCAACAACAATCCCTGGCACGACTTGTCTATTCGAACAAACGCTGCCAATTTGAGAAGTGTTCGTAAAGAGAACATTTTAGAAAAGGGTAGGGTACGA
>JAQFYP010002944.1:0-11746 GCA_034694865.1 Bilobella braunerae | reverse complement strand
TATCTTTAGTCAAATCTTGAGCAAGCTGAGAGCCTCATCAAACGACATGAAGCCCTTCTTACGACAATGGATGCCAACGACGAGAAAATTAATGGCGTCATTCAATTTGGTTCCGTTCTACAATCAGAGGGACATGGACAGGCCGACAAAATTGGCAAGAAAACAGACAGCATTCGAGATCGCCGAGATGCAAATAAGAGAAAAGCATTGGAACAAATGGAGAAACTACGTGACCAATTACAACTTCACCAATTTCTTCAAGATTGTGAAGAACTGGAGGAATGGGTCCAAGAGAAGAGTATGATTGCCCAAGATGAAACGTACAGAAGTGCTAAGACGGTTCACAGTAAATGGACAAGACATCAAGCATTTGAAGCCGAAATCGCTTCCAACAAGGACAGATTGATTGCCATTGAGGAAGCGGCCAAAGGTCTTCTGGAAGAGAAGCCTGAGTATGATCCGTATATTACACCAAAAGTTATGGAGCTGTCCTCTCACTTTCGAGAATTGGAGGAGAGTACAAAGGAGAAGGTATGGAATTATTCTGCGATTAATGCTTCTTAAAATATGACACGGATTACTTAATTGTGACAATTTATTTCGTGAATGATAGGGTGAGCGTTTGTTTGATGCCAACCGTCAAGTCTTGTACGAACAAACCTGTGACGATATTGATGGCTGGATGAATGATTTGGAGAACCAGATTGAAAATGAGGACTATGACCAAGTTGGCGACTTGGCTTCTGTCAATATACTTATGCAAAAACAACAGGTTCGTCACCTCCAGTAGCACTTGTTTCACTTAATTTATTTTGGGATTTTTGTTTCGTTTTTCTATTCTGATCTGTTTCGATCTTGTATTATTCTTGCGTAAAATAAGATATCTTTTGTTTCAGATGATCGAGACGCAAATGGCTGTCAAGGCACGACAAGTTACCGAATTGGAGAGTCAAGCACACCATCTTCAGCAGATGGATCCCGACAAGGGTGAGGAAATTGTTGCCAAGAAGTCAATTGTGGAGAATCGGTTTGGAAAACTCAAAGCGCCTTTAGAATTGAGGTAAATTTGACGTGCTACAACGGTCTAAGAAAAGAAAAGAAAATACTTTTAAAAAAAACTTAGATTTTAAAGCAATTGTTTTTTGTTTTAGAAAACTCCAACTACTGAAAAAGAAAGAAGCCTATCAATTCCGACGAGACGTTGAAGACGAAAAGTTGTGGATAGCCGAGAAGATGCCACAGGCAACTTCAAAAGACTTTGGAAATAGCCTTTACAATGTCCACATTCTCAAGAAGAAGAACCAATCGCTGCGGAACGAAATTGAGCATCACGAGCCACGAATTGACACTGTTATTGGAAATGGAATCAAACTCATAAGTGAAGAGCACGAAGACTCTGAAGAATTTGATCGACTCTGTAACGAGCTAAAACGGGACTGGGAAGAGTTGAAAGAAGCCGTTGACCTACGCCGTGAGAAACTTCTTCAGTCGGAAAAGGCCCAGCAGTATTTGTTTGATGCTTCTGAGGCCGAAGCCTGGATGTCGGAACAAGAGTTGTACATGATGTCCGAGGAGCGCGGAAAGGATGAGATTTCGGCACAGAATCTGATTAAGAAACACGAAGCCTTGGAGAATGATGTCAATGACTACGCAGATACTGTGCGAGAACTCGGTGAGACGGCGCGTCAGCTAATCATGCAAGAACATCCGGAGAGCGACAACATTGGCGTAAAACAGTCGCAAGTTGACAAGCTGTATGCTGGACTCAAGGACTTGTCACTGGAGAGGCGTTCCAAATTGGAAGAAGCTATGAAATTATTTATGTTGAATCGGGAAGTGGATGACTTGGAACAGTGGATTGCTGAAAGAGAAGTTGTGGCGAGTTCCCATGAGTTGGGACAAGATTATGACCATGTCACGATGCTTCTGGAGAGATTTAAGGAATTCGCGCGTGACACGGAGAGCGTTGGAAACGAGCGTGTCACAGTGGTCAATGAAATGGCAGATGGACTCATTGCTTCCAAACACTCTGATGCAGCTACAATTGCGGAATGGAAGGATGGACTCAACGAGGCATGGGCAGATTTGCTGGAGTTGATTGATACGAGAATGCAAATGTTGACGGCTTCGAGAGAGCTTCACAAATTCTTCCATGATTGCAAAGATGTGTTGGGCCGGATTTCTGAAAAATCAAATGCAGTTCCAGATGAAGTTGGGCGAGACGCTAGCTCGGTATCGGCTCTTCAACGAAAACATGTTCAGTTTCTCCAGGATTTGCAAACACTTCAATCTCAGGTAATGCCCCAATTATTACATAAATTATCGTTGGTTCTATTTCTCTATTTGGTTCTCGACTTTTTCGGTTTAGAGGTTAGGAACAAGGCGTTGTGATGTGAGATAGCGTGATAGGAGAATGAGACCATTCTAAAGATTTGTTGTTTTAGGTCGAACAAATTCAAGATGATTCGAAGAAGCTCCAAGCGGCTTACGCTGGAGAAAAAGCAAAGGAAATCACAAACCGTGAGGCCGAAGTGGTTAACGCGTGGTTGAATCTTCAAAGTGAGTTATTTTTAGGGGATTTTAGGGGATATTTTACCGAGAATTGGTTTAAAAACTTTAACGCCGATTTTAGATAACTGTGAAGCCAGGAGACATAAGCTTGGCGACACTGGTGACTTGTTCAAATTCTACATTATGGTTAGAACATTGATGCTCTGGATGGACGATGTCATCATTCAAATGAATACGTCGGAGAAGCCACGGTAAAGACCATACAATGACAGTATTGTTTTCTTTGAATTATGTTTAATTTCATCTAAATTTATTGTTTAATCATGGTTCATCTGGATTTGATTTATTAGTGACGTGAGTGGGGTAGAACTGTTGATGAATAATCACCAAAGTCTCAAGGCAGAGATTGATACACGAGAGGACAATTTTTCATCGTGTTTCAAACTCGGAAAGGAACTTCTTGCCAGACAGCACTATGCGTCAGAAGAGGTCAGTGAAGGATCTTGTGCTAAACTATACTTACTACAACGGAACTAATTAAAGTAAATATTTTTATTTAGATCAAAGAGAAGGTTAAGGGACTTACCGGTCAGAGGAATGCCATGCTACACCGATGGGAAGAGCGTTGGGAGCACTTGCAATTAAGTAAATAGAGAATTCTAATACTCAAAGTACTTTAAATACAAGTATTTTATTTTTAATGACCTCTTTTTTGTGTTTAGTCCTGGAAGTATACCAATTTGCACGAGATGCTGCCGTCGCGGAGGCTTGGTTAGTAGCTCAAGAACCGTATCTCTTGAGCATGGAACTGGGTCACACGATTGATGAGGTTGAAAATCTAATAAAGAAGCATGAAGCTTTTGAAAAGTCAGCTACAGCCCAAGAGGAGAGATTTACAGCGTTGGAACGCCTCACTACGGTAAGCACTATTGTCCAATAATTAAAATTTAATAAATGATTAATTTTATATTATTAAAATTGCCAATCAGTAGAAAAGTAATTGCTAGGAAGGGGATCTTTAGCTTTAATTGTACTGTACCTGTGTTTAGGGTTTGTCTAGTTTATTTTAGTTTATAGTAGCTTACTAAATTTCTGTTCTACATTCTGTTTCATTTCACTTCCCTTTACTTTGTCTTTAAATTGTAAGCTGGAACTGCGAGAACAAGCCAAGCGCCTAGGTCAAACGGATACTTTCGGCTTCTATCCATATGAAACAATGGTGACTGTTACTCCATCTTCTAAATAATACGTTTGAGAACTGCATTAATTCGAGATTGATCACTTAATGCTGGCTGATATGTTCTTGCTCTAACATTAGACTAAAAACTCTTTTATCTGACTTCACAAACCCACAGATTTGTATTTCGATTTTTTCAGGAGTGTTTGGGATGTTGTAAACTAATTGTTTATCTTCTTCCAGTTTGAACACCGTGAACGTGAAAGGCTTCAACGAGAGGAGGAGGAGCGACGGCGTGCGGAAGAATTAGCCAAGAAGTCTCCACCAAAGTCACCTGAGACAGATCGTCCAGATGGTTCCAGGTCACCTGAACCAACCTCCGAGAAGGAAACCGTTAGTCAGCGAGAAGGTATGTTTTCTCCAAGTGGTTTTATGCCACATTGCATGTTGTGTGTCCGTGTTGTGTCTTGTCCCATAATTTTTTTACTTTTACCGAAATATTTTACTACTTGCATGCCAAATCTCTTGGTGGACTTTGGGACAATTCTTACTTAACTTTCTTTTGATTTCTTTTGCATGACCTTTTTTATTTAATCAACTGCTCAATGCTCTGCGCGCTTAAATTCAGCTTCAGCAAGTCGAGCTCCGAGTCAGAGTAAGTCACCTCTGCCGAGCCAAGGTCATAGTCAGAGTGCAACGCCACCGCCTACGCCTGGAAAGTCTCCAGGAAAAAGAAAGACAGGTATGGTTTTTCTTCTCGCTTTTACTTTTTTTTTTCAAAACGAAACCGTTTACCATCCTCACCTAAATTCATTTCATTCTTTACATTTTTTTTTATTATATTCTACTCTTGGAGTTAGGAAGACTCTTATAAAAAAAATTCTTGATTGTTGATTTTTTTTTAATTCTTTTTTTTTGTATTTCTCCCAATTTTTGTATTATTTTTTGCATTGGTGGTGGTTAACCTGCACTTTGTTTAGGATCTTTTCGGTTGCCTTCTTTCTCTTCATCTTCTTCGCCTAAATCACCCAAAACACCTAAATCCCCATCCTCCCGTTCCTCCAAGAGCACAAAAAGCGGTGACTCTGAAGCCTTCCAGCACAACGGTGACGGTGATGACGTTTTTGATGACAATTGTGAGTAATGATTTGAGGTCAAGGGTCGTCAAGTGTTGTCCACTTAACATTGCCTCGCGTTTGCTTAAACCCGTGATATGTCGTCGCAGGAATCGTAAACAGATCCACCAAGCTCAACAATTGATTCCCTCGCTTTGCTTTTAGTTTCACTGAAACGATTGTGCAGGGTTTGTTCAAATTCCCCTCGTGTGTGAGTGATTGATGCGAGTTTTGATTCGCTAACAACTTAACAGTGGTTCGGGTTAGATTTGTTTTCTTGGGGAAGAATTAAGGAACAAGTCAGCTTTATTAAGAAAAAAAATTAGTAATTAATGAGATAATCTAAAAACTGGGACAATCTCCTAGTAGCAGAGGATGCAAAGGTTTCAAGTCGGTCTCGATCAAAGTCACCGTTCCGAAGTTTCCGATGGAAGAAGTCCAAGTCATCGACATTGGAAGCGATTCCAGGCGGTAGTGCCTCGGATGACGAGTCAAACATTCAGAAAATTAAAGGTAACCCCTCAACAAAACTCGCCTTTCCATATTAAGTCAACTCCAGTAATTCCTTTTTTACCTTCCGGGCCTACTCCATTATTAAGTTTATAATGTAGAAAGTTTGTTGTATACGGATATGGCATAAAATCAAGCAAGAGCTCATTCACTTCCGGTGGAGGAAATTTGATTAAATGGTGACGGTAATAGGAAGTATTTGAACAGTGTTTTAGCTTTTCAAGTGCTTTTGTGTCTAATTTAAGAACAAACAATTGCGTGGCATGTTAATGCTTCGCTGAAATTTGCTGCATGCTTTTTGTTGTATTCTGTGAATTGTATTCAAGTTAAAACTGTTAACTTTGCACGTATTAATTTTCCCATGATTAATCTAGATCGTCCGGGTCCTAGTGAAGAGGGAGTACTCGAAAGTGCTCTAACTAGAAAGCACGAGTGGGAGTCAACTACAAAGAAGGCATCTAATAGGTAAATTCCACAATTTTGCAACTAATTTAAATTCAATTACCGTATTATTTGAATCAATTGCGTTTGGGCAATAATGTATTGTTATTATTTAGATCTTGGGATAAAGTCTATGCAGTTCTCCGCGGGAATCATTTACTCTTCTATAAGGATCAAAAGAATTACAGGACTCAAAAGGAGGCCTATTTCAGAGGTGAAAATCCCAGTGACCTTCAAGGCTCTTCTGCTGAAGTTGCAGCTGATTATACGAAAAAGAAGCACGTTTTCCGACTCAAGTAAAGCTACTATAAATTAATCTTTTCAAATCTGTAGGAGAGGATTTGATTAATTTCTTTTTGTTAGGTTGGCGAGCGGTGGCGAATTTTTATTCCAAGCCAAGGATGACGAGGAAGTAAACCAGTGGGTACGGGGTATCCAGGAAGTGAATCAGGCAGAAGGAGCAGGGTCAGCAGCATCAAGGGCCCAGACCCTTCCGGCCTCAAGTCAGAGAGAATCGGAACCCAAGAAGCGAAGTTTCTTCACTCTAAAGAAGAAATAATGAACTTTTTCATTTTTAAATGATGATGCCCAGCTTGCAATAGTTAATTTCCTCATAAGATAATCTGCAATCTGAACACTTAAATCTCGAACTTTCAAAGAATATTATAGACATCTAGGCTTTTTACATGCGGCAAATTAAGTAATATCATCTTGTCAAATACCTTAAAAGACAGAAACGACTTTCATTCAGCTACCATCAAGTACCTAAAGTGCTTCGCAGTCCGCACGATAGTGTGTAATACAAATCAGAATTAGGGAAGGATTCCGTGTTCTACTCTGTTTTGCTCACAGAAAGTGACTATTCCTCAAAATATTTACTGCCACACATTGTACAAGCTCGAAAACAACACTTAAAATCGTTTAAAATTGATTTCCTTGCTCTTCTTCTAAACCCTCTCCAAAGAATTCCGACGCAGTTTTGAAACCCAGTTCAGTATCTCTAAAAAAAAAATGGAAAATATGCTGCCACTAATTAAAGATAACCTTTACGTAATTAATAATGTGCTATTAAATTGCTCTTTTGCTATATAGACGTCTTTTCCTTCCTTAAAAAATAGGGAGTTAAAATAGGGATTTTGGGTAAATGGCGAGGCTTTTGGAGTAAAGATGGTTAATACATATTCATGGGATCTTCCGTTTTAATTGGACGAAACGAGAGTTCAGTAGGAACCTTCAAGTAGGTGTGTTTAGCCTTGGTGGTCTTATGTCAATAATAGCGTTAACAAATACTGTATTCAATCGGGTTTAGTTAAGCTGAAAGTTTAGGATTTGTTTGTATCTTAACTACTGATTGTGCATTTTTCCTGTTTCTAATTCCACTAATGAACCACTTCATTTGATTTTACCAAAGTGTTTATAAACCTTTTAACTTTAGTTATACTAGTAGTTAATACGATATTTTAGAATTGTTTGAATAACCCGGACTCAAACTATGCTCTCACAAGAAACAAATAGTGTTAACTTTGAATTCTCTGTACTGTAACCCATTTTAACGACCGCTCCGTTAAATTTTGTAACCCAACTTTCTCTGTAACCTGTTTAACTATTGTTAGTTTGAAAGAGTGTGAATGGAAGCAAATTATAGTATAACTGCTTTATAAGAACACGTCGTCCAATTTTATTTTTGAAAAGTACTTCCATTCATCGTAGTGTTATTCAACAATGCGAGGCTTTGCTGCAAGCTCAGGAGTGTGGATTTTCGTTCCAATTCTCAAATTAGGTCTTCCAAGATTCATTTAAGTTTGAAAAATTAACGGCATTTAAGTTTTACTAAACTTTACAAAAAAAAAAATACGTTCATTGACTGTTATTTTTAAATTCGGCAACCGTAATTAATCCATTTTTGGAGCCGTTCGAGTTGTGGTTTAAGCTCGAAATGGATTGGGGTGTCGTAGAAGCTACATAAATTTCTTTTAAAAAAAACTTGCCTACAGTAAATCAGTCTGTTCTATTTTTTCCTGATTCAAAGCAAAGAAATTTTTAAAACAAGCATTTTAAGAAAAATTTTTACAAATCTATTTTTTTCAATTTTTAACTTAAAAAAAGTATATTGCCAATTGCCTGAAATTGTGGAGCATCATTTGATTTGGGTATGCTAGCGAGCGTTGGATTCACGGATAATTGCCGACACTCGAGAGTCGCTTTCAGAGCGTGACAAAGAAATCGCTTCAAGCGGCAGGAAAAGTTGTAAAACAAAAAGCAGGGCTCATCATCTTGAACTTTTAACTTTGTTGACTTCATATAAGGAAGCGCCTTGAAAATGCCAGTAAGCCATTTTCCAAATGAAAAAAGTTTTGAAGTGCCATTTTCAAGACATAGGGATAGAAAATAAAGTTTTCTTTGCGAGGGAAGGGTAGTGAAAATTGAGCCCTGTAGCTTCTTGTTTTCCAAGGCACTTCAATAAAATTCATTTCAAAAATAGGATCAAGTTATCAACAGCCTATTACTTCAGTCAAGCATCCCTGCCTTGAAATTGCTAGACAATTTTCCTAGAATTTTTGTAACTAATAATCTAAAAAAAATATTATTTGCAGGAAAATTATCCTACTTGACTTTCGAAAACTAATTTACGTTCCTCCGCTTATTATATAAGTCTCGATTTTTTTCTTTTCCTCGTTTTAAATTTATTTGATTTTGTAGTAATATTTTTTAATTTATTCATGTCAAGGACTTTAATAGCATAAACCCGTCGCCAGCAGAATTTTTTTCCTGTTGTGTACAAGTTACGTTTCTTCAGAGAAAGCTATCTTCCGTGTTGTCGTATTCACAGCGGGGAGAAAGCATGCAATCATTTCCTTTGAGATGTCTTTTAATAAGAAACAGCAGGAGAAAGTGGTTGGGAATTGCCGGAAAACGCAGGTTGCTTTCAATGATTATTGACATAGGAAAATTGAATTATATGGTCGAGGAGGCCTGGAAGAACTCCCTTTTCTTCGATGCTTGATGCTTTCAAATGAAAAAAGTATACAAGAAAGTATTTCCAATTTTTTTCATCTTTTGAACCGCCACGAATGAGTGCTAAAATGAATGGAAACTTAATTGTCAAAATTGTCATCAAATTCATTGAAAAACCACTTATCATTGAGTCAGTCAGTCGATAGATTCTTCGAATCTTCGTTTTAATTTCGGAGAAAGCAGTCCAACCTGCCAAAATCAATAAGCTTTCGTACGCCCTTCTCCAGAATAATCGCCCATCAATTTTCGAGGTAAGGAACGCAGAAAACGTTTTCGGTGATCAATAGGTGATCAATTCGGTGATCAATCAATTACTTTCTATAGAGTCAAATGATCCATTTTTTTAGTAGCAGTTGCCATTTGCAGTGATTAGTAGAAGAATGCGTTTGCGGAAGACCTAATTTGTAAGTTATAATTGTTCTTTTAACTCTAGAGCCAAAACCAGCCCGTCCTAGGACACGAGGATTTACAATTTAATTTCTGTGTCCCTCTTGTCCTAGCGCGGGTTCGTTTGGCTAGTATTAAATTCGTTTTTTAATCTCCCCTGTTTCTATCTAATTCTATTCCTAATATTTTCAACCTTTTTTCCAATCGCTTTGCTCCTAAGTGGAACGCTGAGTTGGGATATTTTTAAATTTGAAAAGTGAAGGAAATAGTGTGCCAGCTTTTAGTGAATTAGAGGAGAAAAGGGAGTAGAGTGTAAATTTCGTTACATATCTCCGAATTCTTGCGTCCTTCGCCTGGCGTTTGCCCTTGATACGCATATTCTTGGCTGCTAGAAAGCAGTATAGGGGAGTGTAGGGCCCTTTTTCCTGTGAAGCAAAGTGTGCTAAAAGCATAAAATTGGGAAGGCTGTGAGATGCAGAAAGCACATGCTCCAAGGGTTCCTGGTACTTGGAGAAAGTGGAGAAAGTGAAAGTGGAGATCCATTTTCCCAAGACTTGCTCTTTGACAAGACTTTGCCTCCTGCTGCATTCCCTCCTAATAATCCCACGGTGGCTCCACTTTCACCTTCAGTTCCACCAGCAGGACCCACCAATGTCCTCCGTCTCCTCCAGCCACCGCCACAGTGGTCAATCAGAACTGATCCAGATCTCGCTAAGCGCTCAGCTTCCCTGCAGCCTCATCCCACTCAACTAGATCTTCATGAAATATCACCAGGAATCTGTTCAATTAGCTTTAGGTAGAAATTGACAGGAAAAAGGTTTCAACGACGACACGCAAGTGCTTAACAAAAGCCTCCCCAGATTCTGGATTTGCACCTGGTGCATGGCGTTAGGAAGTGCTGCAATTAGCGTTTACATAGTGTGAGGCGGAGGATTGAATTAGCAAACAAGAAGGGAAGCATTACAGCCTTGTGTACTAATAAGGAGGTTATCCCTGTTCTCCTGAATAATTAAGTGCGGTCCAACCCCGTAAGTGCTATGGTGGGTTAACGGGAAGTGAAAAGTTTAGTTTACTTTTAATGAAGACTGATTTTTGGTGGTTTGGGATCGAGGGCCACCATTTGCGTGTCTCATGGAGAAAAGTCACATTCGCTTTACTTTTCCAGCCGATGACTCTCCAGCTCCAACCGGAGCTCTTACAAGCTCGATCATAAATAAATCGGTGGCTTTTCCATAATCAATAGAAACTCATTCGGGGACGTCGTGTTGTCACGTTGGTTCTTCTGCGAAAGCGGGCCGTAGGCTCCTTTCTACCTTGTCAATCCATAAGTGAAAGTGGACTAACACAACCTCGTGAAAGTGGTGAGAGCTGGGGGCTGGTTAATCCAATTTACAAACAAAACGGTAAATGCCTCTCGGGCAAGCGTCATGACTTCTGATTTACTACGAAAACGTTACAAGTATTCTAACTGATCAGTGCTAAGTTCTCAAGCGTTCTTGGACTAAATACGGTAGAATAGAAGGGAAAGTGTTTTTAGAGAGGTCCTGCTTTCTCTCCGGAGAAAGAGTGGGGACTAGCCCTATTGGAATCGATCGATCCCAGAGAAGTTTGTGCTAATTAGTAGTACTAATGGGTCACTTGTCGAGGAGAGTATTGGAAGTATTTGGTGGTGCTTGGTGGCTCTAGATCAATCGTTTATGGGTAGATTCAAACTATTTGGGTCAGGATCCTCAGAACAGAGAATGGGTTGTGCTGGAAGTAAGGATGAAAGGGGGGACGGTGGTGGGGGCGGGCCCAATAAAAATGATCGAAACAATACAAGTGGACCGTCCGGAAGTACAGCAGCATTTGCAGATCCACGAATTCCGATGACAGCTAAGCAGAAGTACAGTATTGTGGCATCGTGGAAGGGCGTGAGTCGAGCTATTGAGCCAACGGGCGTCTGCATGTTTGTCAAGTAAGTTCTAATCATGGACCTTTGTACACAATTTTAAGCGACGACGGTATCTTTCAAAGGTTTATAAAAGCGAGCTGGAAGTACTTCATAAACGCTGATGTTCAAGTGTATAGTTTTTGGATGAACGCTTTCTCTTACAGCTCTGCGCTCATTTAACACATTGCAATCAAGCTTATTCCAATGCAAATATCATAAAATATTCAAACGAATTGCTCCTTTCTCCGTAATACCACTGTAAGCTTCATACCTAATCATTTTGAGCCAATAAAAGGGTATCAGGTCAAATAACGCTCCAATCGAATGTCATTTTACAGAAAAATGTATTACAAAAGGCAACATTTGTATCCAGAAAATGGAGAAAGCGTCAGCGAAGTTTACAGAAATTCTCCCGGTAATAAAACCGTGTAAACGTTTCAAACCACTTAATTTGTTGCTTAATTGGCAAATTTTTAGTACAGATTTCTACGTCGCAGGAGAGCTGTTAGGCAGTAAATGAAGGAAAACCTCAACTAATTAGTCGGGTTTTACACAGCAGTGGTTTCACGATCCTATCCCTATTCCTCTTTGCTGACAAATCGTTTTTGCGAATAATAAAACAAGTCAATAATTTTTCCACCTTGAACAGCAAGCCCC
>JAQFYP010002943.1:0-11750 GCA_034694865.1 Bilobella braunerae | reverse complement strand
ACTCGAGTTACGTTGATT
This sequence comes from Bilobella braunerae, assembly GCA_034694865.1. NCBI lineage: Eukaryota > Metazoa > Arthropoda > Collembola > Poduromorpha > Neanuridae > Bilobella > Bilobella braunerae. The sequence goes on along the minus strand of JAQFYP010002943.1, from coordinate 11,732 downwards.
TCGTTTGATGTAATCAAGTTTGGAGTTTGGATTTATTTCTGTAAAACGTCATATAATTTTGTTTGTAGGATTTTCGAGTCTTCATTTTCCGTTTCTGGAACTCCGTAGAGTATGAAATAATTTTTATTTGTTTCAATGTATAGCGACTGCAGTGGTTCCGGTAGGTTCTTTTTTTAGGAAAGTTTAGTTCAGTTGTGACAATTCCTTTGTAACCACTAACAAGAATTATCATGAGAGCTGAACAGAAAATGCAAAATTTGTACACTCAAATTCTTTGTCATTTGTACGCCGTAATCATGAGGTTTGGCCAAGTGTCGAATATAATTACTCTGTTGAAAAACAAAGTAATAAAATCTCCAGAAAACGCACTTTGTCTGTTCGGGAAAATTTTAAAGCGCCCAAATGCGTTGTTTCTAACCTAACTCGGGTCAAGTAACTAATCATAATTCCAAAACATACTATTCGAGGCCCGGCACCTATACAATGCACCGGTCAGCTTTTCAATTGTTACTATAACTAAAATAATTTGCGTTTCAGCAACGCCTCGAGAAGCTCTAACAGAGAAACTCGGGAAATGGAATTTGAAAGCTGTTATCTGAAGCAAGTTTGAGCCACGGCGGTTAGAGCATTGTAGGGTTAGGTTAGGCAGAGGGGGTGATTCTGATAGGTTAGTTTTAGGTTTAGGTTGCTAGGATTAGTAGGGTTCAGATTAAGTTAGGTCATTTCAAAATTTGGAAAATATTTGAAAATAAATTTCGGCAGCTTAATCGCCTCAACAATTCCATGCCATAACGTCCAAAATAATAAGGTCCAAAAATAAGGGATAAATAATAAGCCCCAAAAACGAAAAAAACCCAAAAAATAAGGTCCAAAATAATAAGGTGCAAAAATAAAAAGACTCAAAATATTAATCCCCAAAAATAAAAAGACCCAAAAAAAGGGCCACAAATAATAAGAGCCAAAAATAAAAACGTCCAAAATCAATACGTTCCAAATGCAATAAGTACAATTATTTTTACAAGTCAAACCAATGGGGAACGAATTTATTCACAACATTTAAAATTTCCAAAATCCAGTTATAAAAATTCTATTCTAGCATAAACTACAAATCAAAATCAATTAATCATAAAATCCAATGTTATGTGCAATTCCTTCCAAATACTCTTCGACACTTTTTTACCGTAATCCTCAACAATTCCCAACAAACGAGATTCCAGCTCACGATACTTTTTACGGCGCGGTTGTGAAGGAGTTCCCGCAACATTTTGATTGAGGTTCATCTCCACAAGGCTTTGTTCCTTCTTAATCTTGTCAATAAGCTTCCAAAGCTTAGCTTCAATAAGTGGGGTGAGCCATTCCAATTCGCGTATTGAAGCGTCTATGCCATTCTTCTACAGAATTGTTGGTCCTTGGGCTCCCAATTGCAGTTGTTTGAAAGCAATTCCAGAGGCTATGAGGAAACAAAGGCTCGCGGTGTCTTCCTCCGATTCGAGCTCCAATCCAAGTCTTCTCGTAATACGTGATATATGGTTCCATAAGTTGCTAATTGTCGACAAAAAACTTGGAATCCATGAAGACATCAAAAGATGCCATAACGTCCTGTGTTGGAACAAAGGCAAGCGCAGAAAGACTTCGAAGACTGATTGCAAACTCGGGATCAGCTGCATCGTTGTACTTGGCAAGTATGTTTGGATACTTCTGAATTTTCTTCCAGATACATTGGCTGTGGTGGAAGTAGCACCCACGTCGCTCGGCCAGAGGAAAAACTGATTCAAAAGCGTTCAAACAGCCGTTTTCAAAATCAGTCAGGATTGATTTGGGTTTGAGCGAAGTTATCCATAGCATTCAGAAATTGAGTGTAAGAAGTCTGCTCTTTGCTGGGAGCAAACCATACTCAAGTGGTAGAGTCCTTTCAGATTTAACGAAGTGGAGAGTAAAAATTTGCTTGAACAACGGTGGTGAGCTCTTGAACGTCCCGTCGGCAAACCAATTCTCGCAATCACTGAGCGCTTTCAAGTTTGTTGTAGTCGAAAACAGCAGAATCCGGTGTTATCCTAAGGTCCTGAGTCAAAAAGTAGGAAGTCCTCACCGGCGAGAGTCTTCGTATAAGAACCGTGAATTGCCAATTCTGTCAAACTGCTTGGGATCAATGGTGCGGAAGATGCTCTTTTTCTTGTACGCTGAACAGTGTGAGTTGATTGCTGCGTCGATGGCAAGACTCCAGCGACAGATTTTGGTACATAAAAGGTAGCCTCAGCAACAAATTGAGACGACAGATCTTGAGTGTTTTTGGAAGCTTCCTTCAGGATTGTAATGCGTTGTCGCTTCAAAACTCCAGCCGAATCTCTGGCGTGGTTGTGTAATCCCGTTTCTTTTTTCAGATCACCGTCAGTAGTTACACACCTGGCTGGACAGCACCCCTTCCTTGACTGACTACATTTCCAGTAAGTAGTGGCTCCTTTTTCCATGGTCTTCAAGAAAATGTACCCGGAGAGTAGCAAGGCATCCTTCCCCTTCAGGGTTCTAATAAATTGGAGGGGCATCTTCTGTAAAATAGACATAAATTAAGAATTTAATGTTAGAACACTGATGTCTATATATCTTGTTTTAATATTGAAATGTTAAACTAGATGCAGCCAAGCAGAGGTCGGCGTCGCAAAGAGAAGTCCGATCCAAGCAGAAGTGGTTGCCCCGTGGTTGGAAGGCCTCCGGTAGAGGTCCAGTGTAGCGTGGGAATCGAAGGCAGATTTTGTAACCGTGACCCCGAGTTACGCTACCTAGCGTTCAAAATCCATAGGCATCCATAAAGTTATTTTTGATAGGCGTTGGATGCACTGTATGATATGTTTCTAAAACTATTTTTGATTGCGATTCTAATAAACTATGTTACAAATTCAATAACCGGAAGTTACTTTATTTTACAAATATTTAAACGAATGTATATTGTATTCAACATAGACACATTCACAACAAGCTAACTAACACAAGTAACTCATGCGTATGTGCATATTATATTTTTTATACTTACAAATACTTATACTTATTGTTAGAATTATTTGTGGGCCTAATTTTTTGGGTCCTTTTTTTTGGCCCTTATTATTTGTAGCCCTTATTTTTTTGGGTCCTTCTATTTTTAGGGCTTATTATTTTGGGTCTTTTTATTTTTGGACCTTATTATTTTGGACCTTATTATTTGTGGCCCTTATTTTTTTTGGGTCCTTTTAATTTTGGGGCTAATTATTTTGGGTCTTTTTTTTGGACCTTATTATTTTGGACCTTTTTTTTGGGTCTTTTTATTTTTGGGGCTTATTATTTGGCACTTCTTCACATGGGTCTTATTTTTTGGACCTTATGGCGTGCTTCCGCCTCAACACTTGTCATTTTTTTTATTCCGTTACTGCTTTTTATCTGCTGTGTGTTTGTAACGGCTGCACAACTTCCAAACCTTCCAACTGTCCCTTGCTCCTAACCCAGCTACATAGACAAGCATTTACAATAATTTTTTCATTGGGGTAAAAGTGAGTGCTAAAGTGAGTGTAAATTAATTTTATTTTGAGGTGGTCGAGACCTGCAACGTCGACGTTTTTTTTTCTCTGTTGAGAAGCTGGGTCTCAATCTCATGTTGTGAACTAGGAAGCATAGAGAGCGAAACCACAGAACAACTACCCCCAACATGCTGTGATATTTTTTAATCCTTACTTAGCTATGCAATAGATTGCAAACTGTCTACAATTTACGCTATGTAATTAATACATACGTTAATCATTAACTACAGTATCGCAATTTTGGTTGTGCACTGATTAGCTAGAAAAGGGTAGGTTGTATTGAGCAGTTATACATGTAAAACTTTGTAAGCCTGTAATTATCTTTCAAAGTATTTTGCTGTAGCCATATAATTTAGAAATTTCGAAAGTTAATGTCCCTGGTTTCTAGTAAATAGTAATGGTTTGCCGAATTTATCACTATTCTATTAGGAGCTTTAGGTACCAAAAGCAGTATTCAGCTGTGCTGAGTTGCATTTCAAGCCATGTTAACAGAAATTGAACGACGCGGTTACAGAAGAGTTTTACAAAGTTTGTCTTACACCACATTTATTCCATTTCGCTTTTCATTTATTTCCTTGAATATTGACAATGGTTGCGTTATTTTTTCTTATTCAAATTCTAAGAAAATCGTCAACTATATTCTATTTGTACTTCATGTGGTACAATTTCTTCATTTGACAATACTACTGCCGACGGTGTTGTCAACCAAAATTTTTTTCTAATTATAATTCATACTGTTACTCTCGCATGTGTCGTTGTGACGATAATTTTTAAGGTCTCCTTTCTACTTCATGCTTTGGAATACATACAACTTGTTAATCATATGCTGAATTTTAGTTCTTGCACAGGTGAGCCTTTACCACAACATTTGTACTTAACCAAATTTATTCAATTGAAACAATTAACCAAAACATTAATTTGTATAACTTTTGGATAAAATTATTTAGATTTTGAAAAAAAAATGCAAAGTGGCGCGAAATCTTGTTTGGAACTTGCGTATATTTAGTGTACATTTGCGGCACTCTCATTGGTTCTTCTGCTATTGTGACTCAAAATGGAGCATTGTTGGAGTTCGTCACCTATAATAACTCACTATTAATGAAATTGATAATTCTCACTGCATCTGCCTTATTATATGTGGATTGCCTAACAAATGGCACCCTTACTCACGTATCGATCTACAACGTTTATTTAGTAGCGGAAGCGTAGCTAAAGCTACTTTATGTTTTCGCAATGTCCGTCCGTCCGTCGGTCCGTCAGAGTATAATTTATATCTCAGGAACGACTACAGGACACTCTACACTCTACAGGACATATCTTCAAGCGGTTTTCGGGGGAATGTTCCTTCATCTCGTGCCCAGTTCAAGTTTATTTTAGTTTGACCGGAAGTGACCCCCTTGGGGGTCAAAGGTCAAGGTCAAAATATCATTCTATGACAACATGGAAAATGTCTTTCACAAAAGTTGTTCCTCTTATATAGTTGAACAACATTTGTATAGGACACTTTTCTCTGTGGCCCCCGAGTGACGCTCCAAAATGACCCCTTGACCTCAAAATGAACTTTCAAGGTCAAATCCTACTTTTGCATGAAACGAAAAGTTATGATGTTTTAAATGACCCCAGAGCCCCTTTTGACCCGGAAATGACCTCTTGACCTCAAAATAACTTTTCAAGGTCAAATCCTACTTTTGCATGAAACGAAAAGGTATGATGTTTTAAATGACCCCAGAGCCCCCCTTGACCCGGAAATGACCTTTTGACCTCAAAAGGACTTTTCAAGGTCAAATCCTACTTTTGCATGAAATGAAAAGTTATGATGTTTTAAATGATCCCAGAGCCCCCCTTCACCCCGAAATGACCTCTTGACCTCAAAAGGACTTTTCAAGGTCAAATCCTAGTTTTGCATGAAACGAAATGTTATGATGTTTTAAATGACCCCGGAGCCCCCCTTGACCCGGAAATGACCTCTTGACTTCAAAATGACTTTTCAAGGTCAAATCCTACTTTTGCATAAAACGAAAAGTTATAATAATATTGATAACACCAGAGGCCCAGTTTACCTCGAACTCATCCTTTGATTTCCAATAACAATCCTCGAAATCCAAAGTTCTGTTTTCCGATCTAATGATTCTATTATTTTTCTAATGTCTAATGTGTTCTGACTAGTTTTTTTCCGCTACTTAGTTGACCGTTTTACCACGGTTTATTTATTCTTGAATTGCTGGTCGCGTTACATAAGGTTACAAACTTGTGAACAAAAAACACGAAAGTAACAAAAGTTAGGAACCTACTACATGTAGTTTACTAGTTTACAGGACACATATTTACGTTGCAAAAATTCATTTAAACATTATATTCTATGTCAAAAAAGCCCGTCGTAACAGTGGTACCTTTTTTAGGTAGCTACTCTTAGCTAGCGGTCTTCACAAATACAGGCAACATTAATGAGCAATCGCGAAAATATTCAATTCAATACACATCAGCGCCAAACCAATACTTAAGACGGAAGTTGAAAAATAAGAAGAAATTACACATCAAATCACTATCAAATTATGCAACAAAAAATTCCCTTTTCGGGGCGTATAGAGAATTTGGGATCACTGCAGTCTTTCTTTTTGGTTACATGCTAAAGTAAAGGTTTGGCTTTGATTGGACACTTTAAGGTCAAAGGGTCAACTTGGGGGCTACAGAGTGTTTAATAAAATAGTTGTTTCCCGTCATAAGAAAAAAAAAACTTTGGTTTTTTTTATGTTTTCATTACTATATATAATACAGAGTTGGTAGGCGATCGCCGTCGTCGTCGTCGTGAGGCGCACGGCAAAGACAAAACTTACTTTTTTCTGTTCAATTACAACGACTGGCCGTGTGGCCGAGTGGGGAGTTGTGTTACAGCAGACTCGAACGTCGCGGGTTCGAGACCTCGCAGCTTCGTTTCAAATAACTTTTTTTTGAAAAATTAACTTTTCAAAATTGCAAAATTTCATGATACCAAATGATTAACAGAATTTTTTTATTCCCAAATTTTGATTCTAATTAGTTAATTGCGATTAACGATGAACAAAAATTAACTTTTTGAAATTGAGTTTAACATGAAAATGGAGGTTTTCACGTATGCTGAAGCTAACTCTGACCTTGAAATTGCTCAAAAGTCAATTCTTGATTAGTTTATTATGATTAACAGTTAACAATAATTAACTTTTGGAAATTGAGTTTTACATGTAAATGGGGGTTTTTACGTATGCTGAAGCTAACTCTGACCTTGAAATTGCTCAAAAGTTGATTCCTAATTAGTTAATTGTGATCATTAATTTACAATTAACTTTTCGAAATTAAGTATAACATGTACATGAGGGGTTTCACGTACGATGAAGCTAACCGTGACCTTTAAATGGCTTAAAATCGACTCCTAATTAGTTAATTGTGATTAACAATTTACAACAATTTACTTTTTGAAATTGAGTTTAACATGTAAATGAGTTTTTACGTACGCTGAACTATGACCTTTAACTGGCTCAAAATCGATTCCTAATTAGTTAATTGTGATTAATAACTAACAACAATTTACTTTTTGAAATTGAGTTTAACATGTAAATGGAATTCTTTCGTACTCTGAAGCTAATTATGACCTCCAACTAGCTCAAAACCAAATTCTAATTCTATTTTTAAATAATTAATTCGTACTCGTCTTAGGACGGGCTTCTTTGCTAGTAAAATGATATTCTTCACTTTGGCTTTTGACCGCGAAGTTAGCGGGGTTGGCCTAGTGGTTTGCGCTACTTCATCTCTCTGCCAGCCAGCATGAGAACGGGGGTTCACATCGCCTGACCAGCCACAAAAAAGCCTTCCACGGTTGGCTTTGTCCTTAAGGAATTACCTTGCCTCTGACCTTGTGTATGCCCTTATCTCCGTGAAATAGGCTTACACTGACAGAAGATATGGAAATTACCCGAAGGTTTCCGAACAGTATCTGTCAGAATTAAAAAGACTGCCCTCATTTGCATAGAGTCTCCTGCGGTTATCAGGCAAAGGCTACGGCCGTATCGGATTTAAAGTTGGTGTCCTCCCTTTGTGAACTAGGCCCGTAAAACAGCAGAATGTTACGGATAGTCTGTTGTGCCCGCTTGATGACAACATCTAATGAGCCCCTTTCCTACCATTTGCTTACCCCTCTCCTTTACATGTTGACCATCTGCTCTGTGGGAATGTCAAATAACGTGCCTTTTTGTTTGACCACAAAGGGAGTCATTTGGTGTAAAAAGAAAACAAACCGAATCTGGGCCATAATCTCAATTAACCCGACTCTGAAAATAGGTTTGGATATGTTGCATTTTTCCTAAGGCAATCGTGATACTCAGACGGACAAACTCGACGAAAACATAAAGTATCTTTCGGTTGGTTCCATGTCAATACCTAGAAAACAAAATCCAAAAAAACGTAAACCAAGAACGACAAAAACTGAGAAACACAAAATCGAGAACTAATATATTCAAACTTTTATTACACTGCACTTATCTATATTTATAGTATCCCTATTTTGCTTAATTTTTATGTGCAGATCAGGGTTATGGTTTTAATGCACGGGTTACTTGTTCAAAATTAAAGGTGTTTAATTTCAAAACCCCTAATTTTGTTTCGATTTAGTTATTACGTAGAGCATAGTGGTAAAGGCGAATTTTCGAATCTTTTCGTCAAGTTTAAACTTCAAACAGTACTACGAATGTTGAATGAGCTGGCAAATATCGTCGTCGGTGGGACAACGTTGCATCTATTCAAACTTGTAATGGTCAGCTATGCTATTGTTACGACAACTACACTAATTCGCTTCTACGACAGTATGGACATTATATGCATTTTATTACTTGGAGGTGCTGCAATTACTTGCCCGAGCTCTATTGTTCCCTCAGTTAGGATTATGTCAAAGTTGTACGATAGCTCAAGAAGAATTGAGCGCATGTTGAAGGCACACATTTCTCGACTACAGGGCAATAACCAAAGAATCTACGCAGAAAGGCTTCTTCAAGGAATGTATGGATTAAAGTGTCAGGTTGGAAGTTATTACTACATGGAAGCCGAAGCAAAACTGACGCTTTTTGATCAAATAGTTTACGGAGTGGTGTTTGGATGCTTGGTAAGGTGATTCTCCACGCGCGGTAGGTATAAACACATTGTTTGTTAACTTCTGGAATTTGTAGTTTTCATAAGCATATTAAACTTAGATAATTAATTAAATCTACTTCTTGCTATTGTGTTGATAAAACTCACATATCCTACTACTAACGGTCGTCCTAACAATTATCAATTTAAAATATTTTGACAAAAAAAATACAAGATTCATGTCTAAGATAATGTCAACATGAATCTAAAAAAAATTATACTTGCAGGCGTTATGAAATATTTGTTATGAAATTATGCTTTGCGCTTTGCACAAACTATTAATACACTCACAAAGAACTAACGACGTAGTATTAAATATATATTTGTAATTATAAAAACCTTCAACTTCGCGCTTAGCAAAAATGTTAACAAAAAGTTTGAGAAAGAGCAAGTTAGTCCTTTTTTATGTGCTAAATTCCCATAGAATTCATTTGTATTGAGTTTAATGTTATGCTTCCCGCTTGATTGTGTTTGTGAAACATGCGGTGAAAAAATTTGCAATTAATGAAAGGGAATGAAGTGTGAAATTTATAATATACAACTTTTGTCAGCTTCCAGTTATAATTTCCCAAACAACAATTTTCTTGTCTTATAGTTAAGTGAATCTTACCGTATCACAATTTTTGGGTTGTAAAACCGGAGTTCCTAGGTGCCAATTTATCAAAGTACCTCTCAAAATAGCAGCTTGTTGCGTCGTAAGCTTAGGTGTAGGTTAATTAACACACCGTCTGCCGCCTCCATTGAACTTTTGTTACAGTGGAAAAAGAGCGTTATTTGACATTCCCGCAGAGTGGATGATCAACATGAAAGGGAGAGTAGGGATATGGTGAGGATTAGGAGCTCATTAGAATAGATGTTGTCATCAAGCAGGCACAACAGACTATCCGTAACATTCCGCTGTTTTACTGGCCTAAAGCACAAAGGCCGAGGACACCAACCTGACGTGAGGTACGGCCGTAGCTTTCGCCACGATAACCGCAGGTGACTCTATGCAAATGAAGGCAGTCTTTAGGATTCTTTTAACACTGTTGGGAAACCTTATCAGGTAATTTCCATATTCTCTGTCTGTGTATGCCTAGTTCACGGGGATACGGGCATACACAAGGACAGAAGCAAGGTAATTTCTTTAAGGGGAAAACCAACAGAAAAGACTTTTTTGTGACAGATCGGGGGATTTGAACCCCCGTTCTCATGATGGCTAGTTATATTGCTTTTCTGACAATAAAGCATTGCAAAGTTAGACTGATTTATTTTAATTGGAATGATTATAAACTATTTTGTAGCACTGGCCAACTTAATTTTGGAATATGAATTATTTAGAGCCTGAGAAGGTCGTCTTAATTTAAATGTTAAGTCAAGTTAATCAAAATTGTAAGTAGGGGGTATAGGAGGGTTCTAAAAAATCTAAGTTACACTAGTTTCATTTCCATTGGCCTAAATGTTTACAATAGTTGAATAATTTTTTATTTAACTTTTAATTAATGCAAACTAAGACTGCAAAAGTTACAACAAATGTTGAACTAGCTGGCTAACATCGTGTTTGAAAATGAAATGTCATCATGAAAAATCATGGTTAGCAAACTGGGATCATAATTAAGTAAATTTGAGGTGATATTAAGCTTCAGTGGCCTTAATAACCCCAACTTCATGCAAAACTTGATCTCGGGAAATTAATTGTAATCGGTTATTAATCATGATTAGCTAATTGTGATCATAATTAAGTCAATTTGAGGTCACAATATGCTTCAGTGGCCTTAGAATCCCCCAACTTCATGCAAAACTTGATCTCGGAAAGTTAATTGTAATCTGTTATTAATCATGGTTAGCTAATTGTGATCATATTTAAGTCATTTTGAGGTCACATTTGACTTCAGTGGCCTTAAAACCCCCCAACTTCATGCAAAACTTAACTTTGGAAAGTTAATTGTAATCGATTATGAATCACAATTAACTAATTGTTACTCATAATTAAACAATTTGAAGGTCATTTTTAGCTTTAACGCAATTACCAAATTTATGTGACAATTTTTTTTAAATCACTATTCATTTGAACCCGTTACAAAAAAAAGCCGGCGAACCCTGTTATTCCCTCCAAAAAAAAGTGAAAGTCTGAAATTTCTCTATAACTTGTTAGTTTGGACACACGTTATTTGTTGTATGCAAAATTGGTTATTTTGATTTGACAACAGGTATACCAAATTATTTACAATCACTTACACAAAAGTATAGGCGAACTAAAATTAACTAAGTTAACTAGTGTAACTAAATTAATTATTTTGCAATTCCTGTAGATATAAATCGTACAAATCCAATTCTTTCTTTGTGATATTTATAATGTTAACCAGTAGAAGCGATGGCTGATTACCAACAATTAAGGCATATAATTAAATAAGCCACTCAATCAATACAGCATCGTAATTTTGATTGTACAAATAATTAGTAGCGTGAATAATTGTAAACAGTTAAATATAAACATTAAACCCTTTCAAAGTATGTAATTATCTTGCGGAGTATTGGGCACAAGCCATATAATTAAAAATTTTCGTAAATGAAAACGCTAGTTTTTTATTTATAAATAGGCCTATTTTCACAAAATCCACTAATGTTCATTTGGTACACTTCAGCTGTTAAACGCAAAGCCAAATTTAGTCGAATTTTGAGCCATGTTGACAGAAACTGAAAGACACGGTTACAGAAGTGTTTTGAGAATTCTGTCTTACACTAAATTCATTCCTTTTTGTCTCAATGTGGATGGGAGCTACGTGACCTATTGTCTTACAAAGTACAAGAAAAATCCAAACTATGTTCTATTTGCATTCCATTTGGTACAGTTTCTTCATTTGACCACAATAGTTCAAACAGTATTGTCAACCAGAAATTTTGTTCTCATTATAATTCACACTGTTTCTGCAGTAAGTGTCTTCGTAACCATCATTCTTAAGGCCTCCTTTTTGCTTCATGGCTCAGAATACATTCAACTGGTTAATCATATGCTAAATTTCAGTACTTGTACAGGTGAAACCATACTTTTTA
>JAQFYP010002942.1:0-11752 GCA_034694865.1 Bilobella braunerae | reverse complement strand
CTCACTCGCACACAGAATCATATGTTCAGCATATGTTGACCAGGCCTTAGGCGAATGTCAATTAGCATAAAAAAAAAATAGCCCAGTGGCATCACCGTAGGTAATATGCAAATTTGTATGCAGAAAACAAAAGTTTAAAAAACAAATTTTTTTAAAAGTTAAAAAAAATTTCATGAATGACAAAATCGCTGCGGCCGCTGTGCAGTTCCGAGGCGATTTTCAAAGTTGTGGTTCCATTTTCTCCAGCGTCGAAATTCCAGTTGTGAGGTTATGGAGAGTGTACGAAGTGGCTCGCGTCTCACTCCCATAACTACCACTTCCTTGGATAGGAAATGCCAGATTGGCCTCATAGCTCAATGGTTTAAGAGTGTATCTACGGATTAGATAAGATGTGGGTTCGAATCCCACTGGTGGCCTTTTTTTTCTGGCATTCCCGTTCCCAGTCCTTACACAGTCAAGGGTAAGATACTGCTGGGAAGCCAGAAACGGCGATTTCGGGCCATGCAGTTGTTCCAGTCCAACCAGGATCAAGAGAACGACGAACGCCGACACAATCGCTGAAACCTCAAATGTTACTTCCACTCCAGCGCACACAATCGCTGATGTGTTTAGATGAGTTTTAAAGCATTACTTATCTGACGACAACTCTCAAAGGGATAACTTTCAGTAAGCAATTTTCAGCAATAAAAATTACAGAAAATATTTAACTGGCATTAACTTGTAACGATTTTAGTTGATTAAATTAACTATTGTATAATTATACTTACTAATTAAATATCAAATTGTTAAGTGTCCCACTACATTTACTAATTACCAATAGAACGGAGGTTGGCCTTTCCAAAATATTCAAATAAGTACGCAGCTTATCGTCTAGAGCCTAAGTTGCCTTGGCCCTTGTCCCAGGTCCAATATATACAGATCATTTCGAAATAAAATCCGTTTAAACTTTACGTTGAAATTAATGTCATATTATTGGTTAATTAATTGTTAATTGCAATTAATTTTTATATTTAAAGCTTCCGAATGCATCAATTGTGCGCTACTGTCGCTATGCGCCGATTCAGCGTCAAAAATACTCATTTTCGACTTTTTTACCCACTGCTGCATCAATTGTTGTGTTCACTCCATTCGAGAAATCCTCAGCGTTCTAGAATCACTGAACGGAGACATTGATTTGGTCAAAAATGGCGGTAACGCTGAAATTGAGGCGCAAAGTTCAAAAGGCTTTCCCTACAAGCTCGTTTCTGTCCACTCGCCCAAGTTTTCCAATTAGCAGAATCCAGCAGGAAACGCTGTGAATTTTCTGCTGGGCAAGCATTTTGATTTTTTGGCCCAATCCAAGCGCTGATCCGACGCTGAACGAACACTCACTCATGGGTACGAACTCACTCATAGGTATTTAACCTACTTTTTACCTTCCTTGGTGAAGGACATGGGACGGAGCTGAAAGCTTCTGTACAGTTTGATTTAGAACGAGATTTTCGAAGTTTTGAAAAAAGTGAAAATGTGGGCTTGATTAAAACATTTGAGGATTTTTAAATTTCGAAACGGAGATGAGGGTGGTGGGTTGAAGAAATCGGAAACATTGTAGTTAAGCGGGTTAACTTGCCTTTGACATCGTTAACGATTGATTATATTTTTTATGACACCCTAATGACCCTTGAGCATAAAAATAAATTTTTTCTTTATCCCGCTCTCGAAAACTGAATTTTTAATCAATTTGTGAAATTTTAGTTTTCCTTGAGAGATAGGGTAAAGTTTACAGATTTTTCAAAATGTTTTAGGTTACGGCGACCAAATGTCGGACGAAGTCCGGCATCAAAAATTGATTAAATATTCAGTTTTCGAAAGCGGGACAAAAAATATATATTTTCATGTTCAGGGGTCATTTGGGTATATTCATAAAAAAATATAATCAAAATCGGAGCTAACCCGCTAAACTGCAATTTTACCAAGAAATCTCTGAATTATCCTGTTGACGCGTATTCGTAATTAATTTAATTTAATTAATTAATTTTAATTGCATTTAAATGTTAATTGTGATTAAGTTTTGATTAAAGCGTAATTATGAGGTTTATTTAACTAAATGTTAATTGTAGTTTTATTTTATGTTTAGGCAAAGTTTGTATGCACAATGGCGAAGTTTTGGCAATTGCGGATTCAGGAAATAATCGTGTTTTAATTTCAACGCCGTCTGGAATTATGCATGTTTTCGTGATATTGAGAAATAATTTGTTTCAGTTCTTAATGTTTCGAAGATTTTGAATTTTTTTGAATTTTTCAGACCGTAATTAGAAGCGCGTGGAAGGTTTCGCTGAATTTTCGAATCCGCAAGGAATCGATTTTTCAAAATGCCACATCGCTGATACCGGAAATCACGGAAATCTACACGGAAATCTGTTTTATACGTCGCTGATACTAGAATCCTTTCTATTCGAAGTGTAATTTTTTTTTATTCAATAACTTAATTATGCAAAATTTGATATTACAATTTGAATATTTCGTATAAAGAAAATTGATTTTTTTTAAATATTGAAATCTAATAAATTTAAATAATTTGATTTAGTTTTAAACAATTTAACATAAAATTTCTTTTAAGCGGTTTCAGCGGCCCTGAAACGCTGATAATCGCTGCGGCTGTAAATCATCAAATGTTGTGGGTGAGAGCTGAGATCCAACCGCATTATTCAAGAAAAGATCAGAAACTTTAAAAACAAAATCTTAAAATTTTTAAATCTCATTTTTCAAAATTCAAATTTTCAAGATCTAAAAAAAACAGTGAAACGACGCCGTTGACGATATACAGTGAGATTTTTATTGATTGCCCTCCATTCAGCGCCCCTGGCGAGACGCTAAGGGACTTTTTCAAAAAGCGGGAGTTGTGCGCGCCCAAAATCTTGACCCAAATAATAATTAAAGTTGTCAATAAACAATTCTCATTTCAAACTTAATTAAACAAACATAAACAGAATTAAACTTTTGAAGTTCATTTTTACATTTAGTTAATTAATTAAACCAATCGTATGTTGGCCTGGATTCAAGTTATCATCAACTTATAAGGTAAGTCAGCTGGTGCGTAATGTAAACAAAACACCTTGAACTTAACAAACAATGATTCCGCTGACGATATGTTTGTTTAATTATTTTAATTAGATCTTAAGCAATTCCCGTAAGGTGCTCGAGCTGTAGCTGACAATCGATAACTTAAGGTATCGCTAACAGTGATGGTAAAGTTAGTGATTTAATGTTAACTTAAGGATTGAATTTGATTTTGATCTTAATTTTAGGTGCCAATTGGTATTAGTTCTTGACAATCATCGGTAGCTTTGTCAATTGAACGATGTACCCTCAATCGTTAAACACTCGAGCTGCGTCAATTGTCAAGAGAGTCAGGAATTTTATTTACGTTAGTACGCTACATTTGTAACATTGTTTACAAATGAGGAAACTTTGTTCATCAACGATGACTCCAATCGACAATACTGCCGATGGTGGTCAAGAATTAACACCAATTGGCACCTGGAATTAAGATCAAAATCAAATTCAATCCTTAAGCTAACTCTAACATCACTGTTAGTGATACCTTGGTTATCGACTGTCTACTGCTCGAGCACCTTACGGGCATTGCTTAAGATCTAATTAAGATAATTAAACAAACATATCGTCAGCGGAATCATTGTTTGTTAAGTTCAAGGTGTTTTGTTTACGTTCAGCACCAGCGGACTTACCTTATAAGTTGATGATAACTTGAATCCAGGCCAATATACGATTGGTTTAATTAATTTACTAAATGTCAAACTGAACTTCAAAAGTTTAAATTTGTTTCTATTCGTTTAATTAAGTTTGAAATGAGAATTGTTTATTGACAACTTTAATTATTATTTGGGCCAAAATTTTTGGGCGCGCACAACTCCCGCTTTTTGAAAAAGTCCCTTAACGTCTCGCCAGGGGCGCTGAATGGAGGGCAATCAATAAAAATCTCACTGTACATAAAATGTAACACTGTGAAATTCATCACAGTAAGCTTTGACTCGAGAAAAAACAAGGTTAATAGGTATCAGAATTAAAATTTTTTATTTTTAGTCAAAATTTCTATCCACACGGGCAAAAATTTGGTAATTATATTTTCAGAAAATACTATTTGAATTTCAACGTCGTGTGGAATTACTAAATAGGATTCTTTTAATTAAAAATAGATTTAATCCAGTTCCGACCTTGTTCCTTTCTATTTCTGAAATTGATTGATTTCAAGAAACTCTGAATGCTAAAATTGGTCAAGGACACATTTTGAAAAGTCAAAAATTGCTTCAAAACGTTCAAGCGTCTCCTATCATTGATGAATCAATCGCTGCCGAGCTCTGATACAGCTCTAGTGCAACACAATTATGTTCCGGATTCAAAACTTAGAAGAATAACAATAAAATATGAATTTTGCGAACAATAATTACCCTAATGTCAATCAAATTATAGTCCTTTTCTTTTCTAGTTTTTTTTATAAAGATTACTTTTGTGCCACTTCAATTTTTTTCTTCAAAACTCGTATAACTATAGGTTGATGCTCAAATTATTGTTAGTTGTACATTTAATATCTAATTGTTAATATCTAATTCTTAATTAATTAATTACTAATTAGAAATAATTGATAAGATTTGCCAAAGTTATCACAAACTTTCATCATCCAAATCATTTTTTTTAAATTTTGGTTTGGAGTTGTCTACTGTTTTAGTCCTACTGTTTTATTTGTTTGGAAAAATGTTTTATGTTAATTGTAGCGTGGTCAATTAGTATTTAATTAATAATAAGTAAATTACTAATTATTATTAATTTAAATTTTCATGGTACGAATCAATTGTGCGCCGCGGTCCTTGAACGCTGAATCTCAAATAAATCACTATTCTCTCATTTTTGATGCACTGCTGCGTTCAACATACTGTGTTTGCTTCATTCGAAAAAACGAAACGAAGCATTCTTGAATCGCTGAGAAAAAGCACTGATTCAAACTAAAGTGTCAATATCGCTGAAAATAAGGCGCAAGTTTCAAAACGCTTAGGTTTCTCCCGCCCGCAATTAGTTTTCAGCGTGCATGAAAATTTTTGTCTCATGGCATTTAGGTGATTCAAGTCTTGATTTTCCATACCTCAGACTGGCCTATACTATAACACCATTGTCAGAATTGCCGTTTCTCAATTTTAAGTCTCAAATTGTGATTCCAATTAGTTAATTGTGATTAACAGTTTAAAACCAAACTAAAATTAAGTTAATTATTTTTTTTTAAATCAGAGCTTAAATACAAATGGTTTTAAATGATCTGAAGCACTTAATGCATGTTAATTACATAATGTTTAATTGAAAATTAGTTAATTGCGGTTAACATTTGACGTCAATTAATCTCTGAAAATCATGTCTTACAAGAAATCAGGTGTTTATAAGCACGGTGAAGGGAACTATTAGTTTCAAAAATCCTCAAAACAATTCCTTATTAGTTATTTAATTAATTAATAAGTACTTAGGAGTAGGGCAAGTTTATTCCCTAATTCTACTATATAATAAAGCCGGAAGTGTGCGTGCAAAGTCGGGTTTTCAAATAAGTTGCATTTTTTGTTGTTTGAAGTAACACAGTCACGTCAGTCAGTCTCAAGGGTAAAGACGTGTTGCTAACAACTCAAACGTTCCGAGTCCGAATCAAACCGAATTATTTTTTCTTACACTTTATAATTCAAGTTGGTGAATATTAGCTAAATATGTCTGTCCCATGACAGGGATACCTTTAATTGTCCCCTTCAATTTTGTACGCCTGAATATTTAATTTTCAATTTCTCAAAAAATTTTGAATCTGAAATCATTTAAAATTGAAAATGGCCTTGAAACTTAATGGTTCCCTTGTCATAGGACGGGCATATTTGACTAGTTACAGAAGAGTTCGTCTGGAACACAGATGACAATTTGGAAAAATCCAACACCAATAATCGCTTCAAAAGTTTCTAGCGCAATAAAGCCTTTGAAATTGCAGTGGACGCTGAAACCGCTGCATTACCCATTACTGTTGAACTGCGCATGAGCAACCTGTCGGCGAACTGCGAAGGTGGAAACGTTGTTTTAGAAAACAAAAATTCAGCGATTAGGATCTCCATTGTTGCCGAAAAATTGAATAACGATGCTTGAGTAATCGCTGAAAAAGCTAATTTTAGGTTAATCTCCTTGGAATCAGACATTTATTAAGTAGCGTATTAGCTACTTTATGGAAATGTTCTGACCGTCTGTCCGTCCATCCGTCTGGCCGTCCGTCCGTCTGTCCGTCCGTTTGCGCAATAACTCTTGAACGGGTTAACTCTTTAGAAATCCGTTTGCGGGAGAAAATTTTCAGGGTCAAGATTGAGGTCAAGTTCGAAAATGGGTCATGGGGGTCATTTTCATCTCTCTCATTTCGATGACCCACTTGTGACCCCCAACACCGAAAAATCGCTTTCTAGCTATTGTCTTAAATAAAAAGTTATTATAGTCTTAATGACCCAGGCATACCCTGACCCCAATTCCGTAACCCCATAGATGACCCCCAAAATACCCCCAAAACCGAAAAATCAGATTTTTCAAAAAAACAAATTCTATTTTTACATGAAATAACCTCGCGGATGGAATCTTTCCCATGCTCGCGCCGGCACAACGCAACAAAGCATCCCAAATCGGCTCCGTAATGACGTCACCAATTTGCGCAGCCGCCAAGAAAAGCAGCCCGTGCAGCGTCTGCCACATTCATCAACAAATTTCACAACCAATTTTAAACCATTATTTTAAGACGAAAAGTAAAACCTTCAGCTCTACTGACCAACCACCCAACAACATTTGAAAACGGTTCAACACTCCATCAAAATTATTTTAATTTTAATTCTACGCTCCTGATTTAACTGACCCGTTCAAATTTAATTTGGCTCAACAAATAACCTAAATTAATAATCTAGTGACTTTTACCATTACGAATTTAAAATATGAAAATACACATGTATAACCTCTGACTCGTGTTGATTATGGCTTTTGCCGAATGTCAAATAAACGACTGATTGATTGATTGATTTTTACATGAAATAAAAAGTTAGAATAGTATCAATGAGCCAAGTGACCCATGATCCTCCTTTTATGACCCCCTAACTGACCCTCAAAACCAAAATAGGATTTTTTGAAAATTTCTTAGTTTTATACGATACGGAAGCTAGTGATAGTAAAACGAACGTTAAGGACCCAAATGACCCCGTAAATGGTCCCATTTCCCATTTGTTCAGTCGAGTACAATACGCTACTTCGGTTACGTGTGTTTGCAACGGTTTATTGGACCTGAAGCGCTACGGCTGGAAACCATCAAATTTTTGTACAGTTCTTCCTGGTGGGGAGTTTACGCACTTTTTTCTAACTCTAAAAATTACTCAAATAAAAATGTTGGAAACGATGATATAGGTGATTTTTTGTTTTCGAAATTAAAAAAAGTTAATTAGTATAAAAGAAAATCACTTTTTTGTCACTTCAAACTTCAACTCGTACTCTACAAAACTCATGTATTAAAAGCTAGTTCATGACCTTCGTTGATCGCTTATTAGGTGATGGAAACATTATCAGTTAATATTTAACTAATTTAAATTTCTGTTGAGATTTAATTGTAATTAAGTTTTAATTTTGATTAATTATTATTTGTAGATTAATTTTCTTTTCAAGTATACACATTTTTGCAGTTGCAGATTCGCGAAATACTCGAGTTTTAATTTCAACGGCGTCTGGAATTTTGCAGGTATTTTGATATTTAATTTTGACTAGTAGTTTTATAGGTCACACGATTAAAGTTTTTCCGTTCAAATATTAAGTTGTAAATTTTACCGGACGTAAATGTAATGCGGTATACCAGATCCAATGGTATATTTCTAAAACATTTTTTTTTAAATCGATATATTAAAAAAATCTAATTAATAAACTAATTTTCTAAATTCTTTTTTGAGCAGGACTTGTTCGCGTTCTATGATCAAGATAATTTTCGCATAATATTTTATTTTTATTTTCAACGTCGTCTTGAATTTCACAGGTATATTTGATATATAATTTGGACTAGTATGTAGTTTATAGGTCACGCAATGAACCATGTGAATTTCCATGTGTTCAAAAAATTTGAAGTTTTTGAAATTTTGAATTTTACAGGACGTAAATGTAAGCGGTATACCAGATCCAATCTAAACTGTTTTTTTTAAATCGTTATTTTAAAAAATCGAATTAAAAAAAGTCTTTTCTAAATTCCAATTGGAACAGCACTTGTTCGCTTTTGGTAATCAAGATGGTATTCCCAACTGAAGCGAGGCACTATCATCCTGTTGGCGTCTGTTGTAGCACTGATGGCTCCACAGCAGTTGCTCACGCTTTCAACCATAAGTACTTTTTTTTCCAAAATAAAATTTTAGAACAAATTTTTATTCCAACTTTTGACTTAAAAAAGCTTAAATACTTGATGCTTTACTGATAGTTTTTTGTTCGAAAAAGATCTGTGGTAAATATCAGTTGCTACAAGGCGTTGCAAATCGCCGATTGGCGGCATCGCTAGAAATAGAAGCGTTTTCTCCGGGGTTACACTGAATGAAGTCGTCGAAGGTGCAGTAGCTGCTGTTGCACACACCAAATTTGCAATATCTCGTAACTAGGTGCCACTATGTGCAACTGTAACGTTAGCAAAAGAGAATTTTTAAAATTATGTCAGCGAAAGATTACTTTTTACTCTTTCTTTTGTTATGTTGTGGCGTTAACTTTTAATTATTGGTCAATTAATTAGCTAATTAATTTGTTAATTAATTTAATTTTAACTTTTACAGCCCGTAAACGTTCAATTGGGCGCTGAATTTGGGTTAATTTTGGAGTTTTTTATGTCCTACTGCTGCATCAACCGTGTTAACATTCTAGAGGCGCACAGTGCCCTCCTTGAAGGTCACGGAACGACGCTAAAGTCGCTGCTCAAAGCGTCTGTTCAATTTTTTTTTATATAATTTCAAATATTAAGGCAAAATTTATTTCCACAATTTCAAAATTTTGGTAATTGCAGATTCGGGAAATAATAGAACTATATTTTCAACGCCGTCTGGGATTCTGCAGTTTTTTATCTTGTTTAAAAATTATTTCAGATTAGTTCCATATTTGAAATTAGTTTTTTTGACACAAGTTTTTTGAATTTCTTTAGCGCTTCTGGAGGCGGTGCCGAAGGTTTCCTTGACGGTCATTTCTCAATTGCTGCATGTTGGAGTCCGCAACGAATAGCTTTTCGAAATGTGTATGTCTGTCACTTTGTTCAAGGGTGTGATTGCTACTTTTTGTTTACTAAAAATTGAATCGCTTTCATTACTCCAAATTTTCCAATTTTGATAATAAAATTTTCAAAATTTGATATTAGAATTTCCACAATTTGTGAAAATTTTCGAGTTTAATCCCATTTACTTATTTTTAACTTTTTTTATTTTTAGCTGTAAACTAAAATTGAAAATCTTTTAAGATGTATTTGTGTAGTTTTCCAACGAACAGGATCCAGCGTCCGTTAGCACCTTTGTCCCACAGATGGGCATGGACCATCAGCGATCCGCAGCGCAGCGTCTGGGAATCGCTGGGAATTTGCTGCTGGCCAACTATTTTGATTTTCAGGCCCAATCCAAGCGCTGATTTGACGCTGAACGAGCTTTTGCCCTGTTTGGAGAAGGGCACGAAACGTCGCTGAAATCAGTGCTGCAAGCATCTGCTCAGTTCTTTTTAGAACATGATTTTCAAAATTTTGGAAAAGCTGAAAATTTGACGTTGAACAAAAATTTGAGAATTTCAAAATTTCGAAACGGGACGAAAGCGACGGTTTGAAGAAGTTGAATTATCCTGGTGAGGATTATGAAATATTTTAATTTTTATTAAGTTTAAGTAATTAAATTTTAATTATGTTAATTACAATTAAATGTTAACTGTAGTTTAATTTTGCTTTTTAGGGAAAATTGAAATTCAAAATGGCAAAATTTTGGCAATCACAGACTTGGGAAATAATCGAATTTTAATTTCAACGCCGTTTGGAATTTTACAGGTTTCTTTTATGTTCAAATTTAATTATATGCAGGTCGATTGTGTCTGTCTATTTTTGAGTTTTTTGATTTTCCGAAATTTTTAAATTTCAATTTTGTTTTAAATTTTTTTAGAACATAATTTGTAACGACCATGTCACGGCGCACGACTCCACACCAAGGGAAGAGGCGGTCACGCCACCAACGACAGAGGAGGAAGACACGGAAGAAGGAGAGGAGCGGACACTCGTGAAGGAGCTGCCCAAGGAGAAGGAGCCAAGGAGAAACCGTGGTCAAGAGGCCCGCGTACCATCAGCGATTCAGCGATTTAGCGTTTACACAGTGTTACACTTATTACTCACATTAATCTATTTTGTATATTTACCGTAAGTAAATATCCGATCATTCTCTTATCGTTTTGCCCTGTTTCAGCGTCCTTTATTGCATACGATGGGCAGAGGCCTGGGTCAGAGGTCATTTATTTACACTGGCGACGTGACAGCGCTTACCTCAACCTTCAGGACGGGTCAAAAGGTCAAATCAACAAGAAAACGAAAAGGTACGGAATCAACTACGCCTACTTCGCTGGAAATCGTCGGGTGCCCAAATCGAGTCAAAGGTCAAAAAATCATCAAGGACCATTGGTATGTGTATGTAAAAAGGTTCGCAGCGATCTGTTGCGATCTTTGATTAAGTAGCGCGTTAATTAGAAGCTATAGGTGCGTAACGTTAACGTTAATTAAAAAGTCGCGCTCATAAAGCAAATTAAGCGTTTAAACGCTAAAATTAAGGACACAGGTCAAAGGTCAAGTTAATTGAAGTCCAAAGTATCTCGTTAAAGATGGGAACAAGTTAAAGTCATGGTTTAAAGTCCATTTGAACCTAAATTCATCGTTTTAAAGAGGAAAAAAGTTAAAGGTCATTCTAAAGAGAATCATAAGGGAAGTTGAGTATTGAGCACTTGAATCAGAGTTTTTAACGATTGTCAAGCATTTTAAAGGACAAAATTGGTCTGGTTAATTGTCCAATTGTTAATTTGAGGTCATAGGTCATCGTTTTCAGTTCCTATTGGTCCATAAAAGATAAAAATTGGCAAAAAAGGAAAAAGGCATGTTTCATTCATCATGGCGGATTAGGGGCGTTACATTTTCCAAGTGAAGCAAGTCAGGTGACGTATTCTTGAGTTGCAGAGGCAGCGAACTTTTTCTCAGGTTGCAGTCTGTAGCTTTTTACAGTATTGGCAGATATAATTTAAACTCATAAAAATAAAGGAAAAATTGTAATTCAACTACAGTTAATTCACATATTAGCAAAAAGCAAAGTCAAAGTCACATTAAACTTGTACAAAGTCTAAAAGCAATTCATTCAAATAATACATGAGGCAATAATCATAAACAAAGTCAAGCAGTTTTAAGTTTCATTTTTACTAAAGTTTTAAAACTCCAGTTTTCTTAAAGTTTATTTTTAAACTGTTTTAAGTCAATTGTTTTTAAAACTAAGTTCATGAGTCAAAAGTCAGATCATTCTGAAGCTCAATCATCACATGTCAGTCAGAACAGGGAAGGAAGTGTATTGAATCCAGTAGCTCCAGAATCATTTCGTAGTCGAACTAGGGACGAAAGAGCATTGAATCGAGAACGAATCAGAGAGTCACAATTCCAAAGGCCAGTACCTAGCGAACATTCAATGGCGGAAAACAA
>JAQFYP010002941.1:0-11753 GCA_034694865.1 Bilobella braunerae | reverse complement strand
AACTCAGTTTTCAGCAAAATATGTTACGATGCTAACTTTTTCCTTACTGACTTTCCCGATCTCACCTTGTGCAACACTATTGTCGCAAGAATTGGGAAAAAACAACAGATAATAACACCACATCCACGCCGCCCATTTTTTAATTAAAAATTTAGAAATCATCTATAGATTTCATGAAGTCGTATCCTGCAAATTCAAATTTGTCCGTACTCTTCTGGAAAAAACGGTCAAGCAATTGCGGATAAACATTTGTAAATAAGTCTTTACTGAAACCAAATGACTGAAATTTTAAACTATTATTAACTAAATCAATTCTTTGATTGCTCGTCAATTGGTGTGATTCAGGAAAACACTATAATCTTGTGTGTGGATAGGATAGTCTTCACTTATTTGGAAACCTAAATATCTGCGGAGGTATCAAGTAGCATAAGGTTTGCCGGCAGCATGGGCAAGGGTACCAGCGGCCCAGCGACACGACTATAAAGAAGTAAATAAGTTTTAAATCAATATGCATGGCAAAGTTAGCTGATTTAACGTAAAACTTACTTTAAATAAATTCGTTCTCAATTGTTTAAAAAGGTGATTTGTGGTAGGATGGCTCCACTAATTACTTTGAATGCGGTTTCTGTCACTGCTCGGGCAACACCGACAGCACCGTGGCACTCCAATTTAATAAATTCTCTAAAACCAACAGGATTAGCGTTCACCGGATTTTCTCGCTTTAAAATCAAGCAATGGGTCGCTAAGTCATACGCTACGCTTCCCGTATCAATAGCAAACCTACCGTACTGCCGAAGATTGTTGATGGTCTATAGAATACATATGAAAACGTTATCAATGTTAAGTGTTACGTAAACGGTGAACAGTAGTACGTCGTATAAAAGGTACCTGCGCGACACATAAAGCTAGATTTCCACCAGGGTCCTCAGCGAATGAAAAGTTGGAATTAACACCTGCCTCTCCAAACGGTCTGCCAGCACCGTTGGTACGGTTCGTGGGATACAATGAAACGAATGCCTGCTTCGGTTGGAATACAATATTTGCCATGTCAATTTGGGGAATTTGAGGTCAAATACGAATTCCAGTCCCTTATAATCTTTAACGAACAAAAACAATTACCTACTCTCAGAATTCCCTTCGCTATTTGATTCAAAATTATCACGCGCAATTAGTTGTGTATTATTTGCTGGCGGGATGCTCTAAAATGAAATTTTATCTTTATTTTTCTTGTGCGAACCAAAGCGGATTGTTTTGTTGTTGCTCGCTTCATTTTCAGGAACTAATTAAAACGGTTAAACGATTAAATTTCAACACTAAAGGTAATTCAGACGAATTGAAAGTACTACGATGAATCTCGGAAGCGTCTACGAACATTCTGTGCAAAATGGTAAGATACTGTGAACTAACTTAAGTATAACTTGTGAAATAAGTGACCTGTACAGAGGTCACTTTTGAATTGTTATCTGCAACTCACCTCTCCCTTATTATTTTTTAGGACGCAGTTGTTACTTCACTGGAGATGGCCGTCCCTGTGGTGCTTTTGTCGCATTTATCTCTAAAGACGGACTTATCTTGAGTTCAGTGAGGACAGCGTCTACTGGAAGAATGTTTTGCTTCCCAACTTTCAACAACATTGCGTTGTACTCAATAAAAGGCGAGGTCGGGTTTACTATTCAGGAAAACGGACATAAAAAGTCAATATGCAAATTAAAATTTCCGCGAATTTATGGTGCCGTGACGCTTGCCATCGCCGTGCTGGGGTATACTGCAAAAGACACTGGGACCACTGCTTCCCTAAATGCCGGAGAACTTGAACTTGTCCAGTAAGTAGTAAATGTTCATCAAGTTTAAAAAAAAAAAACTTACTAAGGAGGCTTTCATTTCCGTAGGGATTTTTTGACAGTACCAAGTACCCCAAACTTTTCGAGTAAGAATTCAAGAAAGCGAAAGAACTGTGATGTCCATGAAGATGAAGGTACACTGCCTCGCAAAATGCTGAAAGCGAGTGAATAGTCGGTCATAGAAGTATCTTTCCGTCGTTTAGTTTTTCTAATCTTTTAAAACGCAAATTCGATAAGAATCGACTAGTGTAAGCGCATTCGATTTCATTCGTCAGTATGCATTGTAATAAAAGTATTTTGCTATGTTATTTTATTTTTCATTATTTATCAATGCATTTTCTAATGAATTCATCTATGACTTCCAGTAAAACAAACTGACACAAACGGTAATTTTTAGTTTAGTTTTTAAAAGGGAAAACTTTTAACTCTTTTAATTTGTTTCTAAAATCATCTGTAGATGATTTGTAATCAGAGTAACGCCAGCTTAACTTTTTTTTCATAAATCATCTCCAGATGCTTTCAAAGTTATACGTTTTAATTATCCGTAAGCTGTAAATCACTGATTCGGATTATAGTTAACGTAATTAATAATTATTATTTTTTTTGTAATTATTTACATTAAAGAAAACTGTTAATTCAATTCAAAATATTATTTATTTCCTATTGTACTTAAAAGTTCGGCGCAAGTCTCAACAAGAATGTCTTTACCAAGGATTAATTTGTAGACGGATCGAATAATGAATCAGTGAAATAGGGACATCCTTCTCTTGACTTCAAAATAAGGGCGAGAGTAAACAGGATTTAATTTAACTTCAATTACAATCAGCTGATATTAAAGTATTTATAATCGTTAAATTTAGTTTTGATATTTAACTTTAATTGTTATTGTTAAACAAAAAATAATACGAAATGTCTTCCACAACCACAGACACGTCTGCCACTGAATCAGAAGAAGTCGAGGACGAGGACGATAAAGGTTGCTATAAGAATGTTAATTACCAAGGCGATCTCACATTTACAATTACCTTTTTGACGTTTACATTGTATATAGAGGTGAGGTCAACTTCTCATCTAACCTCAGCTGAGCTGAATTCAGTCGAACAGAAGGTCCGGAGCGGACCGGACGGATTCCGTGCTACTCTCAACATAAATTCAAAATTGGTAAGTGACGAGGTTACATAACTTAAACTTCAAGTACTAAGTTGCAATTCGTACTTTTCCATTGTAGAGTACTTGCAGAGAAGGATCACTTTTTTTTGAAGAAGCCCTCACAGATGAAACCCTATTGGCAGGAGTCCTTTTTGCGATGAGGATTCGCTCCAATTCAGCATATTGCTGTTTTGTTATCAAGCTCAAGAAAGTTGACGAACAAATTCTCTGCAACGTCGTAAACAGAAGTACTCGAAAGTTCTACGAAAATGTCCCATTCCACTATTTACATGCGTCGGTGGCTGCCGCCCAACGACGGAACAAGTGGGCTCCCGCTCACATAGAGGACTACAAGCGAGTCAACCTTAACAAAGCACAACAGGTTCTCCAGCAGAAATAGGTAAGAAATTGTATGGTCGTACTATTTAGTGACAATGCGATGCAATTTTTTATATTATATGTTTTAGAAACGTCTTGTGAACACCCAAGCTCTTCTGTTTCTTATTGAATGGAAGTTACACGAAACGTATGAAAAGGGGTTCCCGAATTCACCGCATCCTCAACTCGTGATACAAGGAAAACCAAAGGTTCCGCCCACGCCTTCGCCTTTCGTTTCTCCAGAGAGAGGATCATCTCCCGGAGAATCACCGGTGCCAGACGAGGTTTACTCTCCCACGGAACCAAGTTCTCCAGAAAACACGATTCCGCACAACCACTCTCCCACGGAACCAATTTCTATAGAAAACACGATTCCGCACAGCCAAGAAGTTTTAAAGTGGGATGCTTTGGAGAAAAAGGCGATTTTTCATCTGCAACTTTGCAGTAGACTGCCTCATATGTATTCGTCCAAGATCGTTCGTGTCAGCGAAGCAGAGCGTGTTGACAACACGGAGTTTCGAGTTAATGTGCCAACTCTCAGTTCGTTGGAAGATGAATTTATGACAAGATTTGACGACTTTGAGGAATCAGGATTTAAAGCCATGATGAGTGCCAAAGCCGCAATCGCATTTTGCACTTAGTTGTTGACCGCGAGGTAGTAATCGGTTTGATCACACCTGAGGAGTATGCCCATGCTCTTAATTACCTAACCAACTACTTCCTTGTCGGAACCTCAAGCATAGAACAACAGATGCGGCATTTGGCACTATTCGAAAGGCGATATGCTTCTACAGAGGACTATGATATTGGTTAGTCGAATATTGATGAATCCGTCGATATATTATCCGTAGTCCGTAGTATTATTATTTTTAAATATTAAATGTGTTTGTACCTTGTTTAAGTTTCCAAACGTGAAGTAAGAAGAATAATGGCCTCAACTTCACCAGAAAATGAGGACAATAGGCAAATTCTCTACAAGTTAACAGGCGGTGTTTTAACCAAATAATTAACAGAAATGCACTGTTGTGTCTTCTGCAATGCTCAGTGGCAGCCAGCACAATACAAAATGCACGTTCGTGTATTCCACCGTGCAGTCGGAGCTCCCATAAAGTGTGAGATCACAGATGATGACAATCACGTGTGCTCTTACAATGGGACTTCTCGTTGGGACTACTACATTGAACATTTAGAGCGTGACCACCGCGAAGGAGAAAACATAGAAAATCCTGTTTTATCCGTCACAAAAAAACCTAAGTTTGTTACGTTAGTTTGAATTTTCATATCCAATTATGCTAATTTGCTAATTCTTAGCACGCGTCCTGAAAAAGGGAACTAATTCACAGCTCGCGACGCCGGAAGACAAAGCGAAGCATAGTTCCATGCCAAAAAAAATCGCCAATTAAAAGTGATGTCCCGTCCTCGGAAGCGCCACCTCGTCCAAAGAGGGTTACAAAAGCGGCTAAAAAAAGGAACTGCCATCTACAAGGCCACAAGGACGTAATACTTCTTCTTTGTTATCCGCATTTTTTTTTAAGTATTTCTCAGATCAAAATTTCTAACCTGTGCTTTAGAATCACCTGTGAAACTCAATTCAACGAAACCAAGCAAAGGCTCCACGTCTTCTGTCCCTAGTGGTACCTCGGACAAAGGTAGAGAGACGAAGCCAGGCTGGAAAACGTCTTCTACAAAAGGTGACGGGTGTAATTTTTTTTTTATTTATTATCCGCACACGTATTTTTTTTTATTATCCGCACACGTATTTTTTTTTATTATCCGCACACGTATTTTTTTTTATTATCCGCACACGTATTTTTTTTTATTATCCGCACACATTTTTTTTCAAATTGTGCTTAAATTGTGCTTTAGGATTGAAGGACTCCCAAAACACGGCTAACGCAGCCTCTGGATTGTCGACCACCGCCCCTAAGTCGACTACCGCCCCGAGTGGTATCTTAAGTAAAAAAAAATTGTTTTGTAAAGAATCAAAAGTCTCAATTTTCTTTTAGGCAATGCAAGATTGACAGCTTTGACAAAAGTATTTGATGCCCCTGACGGAACAATACATTCTTTACTGTCGTTATTGCCCGGCCAATATGTGAATGACGCTTGCTTTGTTGGATTTGCGAACTTTTTGCGTCGTCATCCGCTTTCGCTGATTCTAGTAATGGACCCTGTGGTTACGAAGGCAATCTTAGCTCCAATATCTGTAAATCGAGACGTGGCCAGCCTTGCGAAATTGCAGTTCACTCCACACATGCGACATGCTCTTGTCCCGTTCCACTCCAAACTTCACTGGCTGTTTGTCGACTTTGACCTGGAGAATCACCCAGCGCGAGTGTTGGATTCCTCCCCGAATACAAACAGAACTCAGTATGATGCCTCAATTCGGACGCTTTATAGCACTTTGTTCACCGAACTATTTGGAGAGGATTTGACGGTCCGTCACGTAACCGTTCCGATGCAGACTGACTCCAACTCATGCGGTGTTCATGTGCTGATGCGGATGGAAGATTGTTTTACAGGCGTGCCTCAACAATACACCGCTAAGGCGGTAGACGAAAAACGAATCGACATCATTCGGAAGCTCTTATCCACAACTCCCGCAGGAGAAGAAATTTTAAGGTCTCGTGACCCGAAGAATCTGTTGGCCAGGCTTAATGAAATCTCAACGCGTATGATACCGATTATAGTTTCTTAAACTTCTTAGTTGCCTTTTTAAGAATCGGTTATCATCAGAAATTGAGCCTACTGTGAGCACCGAATACGCTGACGACGATGAGGTGGACCTATTAGAAACACCAAATTCTCAACAAAAGGGCTCTACTGGAACTCAACCAAACAACATTCGAAGCCCCCCAAGGAAGAAGCTTCGCAAATGAATTATGCATTTACTAAATTTTATATTACTTGATCCGACTTCTAGTAACAAGATTAAAGCAAAATTTATTATCTACAAATGATAATTAAATTAAATATTGTCGCAAATTATATTTCGGTATAAATCTATTTATCTAAATTTAGTTAATTTAGTAATATAGTTATTTGTTTTAGAACAATTAATCGACATAATTCAATTTTACGAATAAATAGAATTTATGACAGTTGTAATTGTCAAAGTCTAATTTAATTCTAAGATTATCCGTAAGAATGCCTTTCATGTATCTTCAGAAACTTCATCAAGTTGGGATTTCTCCGCGTAATTGTGTGTGAGAGAAGTTGAATTCCATGGATAACTCGGTTATTCAACCCAATTAAAAGTGATTTTTAGCGAAAAAAAAAACTGACTTATCCGTCGAGCAAGGCTTCCCTAATTTCTTATCGTTAATTTATTTCCAATTCATCCTAATCAGTGATTTCCGGTGCAATTTGACGGATAAGTTGATACTTCACATAAGGTAAAAACCTTCACAAAAATAATTAGGGAAAATTTCTAATCGTTAAAGTGGTTCAGAATCAATGATTTTCAGTAAAAAATTAAAACTAGCGAAAGTTGACGGATAATACGGTATTTCACATGAAGTAAACCCTTCGTAAAAATTCTAACAAAAATTCAAAACGTTAATTTAGTTCAATTTCATCAGAATCAGTGATTTTCAGTAAAAAGAATCTCTAGTTTTAATTTTTTTAAATTAAGAATCTTGAAAACAGCTTAGGCTGCTTTTCATACAACTAAAAAGAGAATTTACGGAAGTTCCACAAAAAAACGACCAAATGCGTCTTCCTAAATCATAAAGGCATTTCATTTACTTTAAGACATTTTTGTTTAATTTTTGAACAAATTTTAAAAAAAGCTCATTTTCTAAAAACTCAAAAAAAAAAAAAGAATACAATGGACAACCTTGGTTAAAAATTGTTCGACCTATTGGTACGCACAGTTTAAAAAAAACAACACTTATTGTTCAAAAAATGTTTAATAATTTTTTTCGAACAAGATTTTTTTTAAAACAACGTTACCAAAGGCATTCTGACCATTTACAGGTAAATGGTAAGGGTTAGTAACCGCGTTTGAAGCAAAAGTCGGCGCAGCGCTGAATCCCCAAACGGAAAACGTTTTTGATCCAATCGCTGCAGCGATTCATCTCCACAGCAAAACTCCCTTGCTGTCAAATTATAAGCACTCTGTCCGCAGCGCAAAATTAGACTTTTACTGTTCAGGGACTCTCCACGGTGGGCACGCCACTGTTGACAACGGTTTCAATTTCCGTTTCACTCTTCAGCGCTGTCGTGAGCGCTTCGAGGTACTGAAGCGCTGGACCCTTTGCCGCTTTGAGTCACCGGAACGCTGTTTTGAAATAAAGCCACAAATTTGCAGCGATTTAAAAAAAATTAAATTGCCTTCAGCGATTCTTCAGTGCGTGCTAAAAGCAAGAACAAATCTTTACGCTGCTTTGTCAGTGAATCGAGACAGGTGAGTAGGTTTTCTAAAACCTAAAAACAAAATGTAAACGTCATTGACGAAAATAGAAAAAAAAAGCTCCATATAAATCCTGTATATTTACATGTTTGTGTTACTTGACTCCGTCCAAAGCAGAAGTGTGGGACTTCATTTATTAAAATAGCGCTTGAAAATTTTAATTTACTAACTTCAGCGTATTGCAGCGCTTTACCCCCTTTTCCCAAAATGTCCGCCATCGGTTCATCGTGCCAATAAAATGTAACTTGTCTTGCGCAAAAACAAGCTTGTACGTTTCGACTCCCTTTTCAGCCAATAGCAGCGTCCGATCAGATCCAGCACTGAATCGTCAGCGAATCAAATTTCGCCCGCCAAGAAAACCCCGCCCCTTTCCATCACCGCCGCCAATGGGACGTCGACTCATTCAAAAACACGTAAATCCTAAGTATTTAAACTCAATTTCAAACCAACCCGTTTTCGAAATTAAAAAAAAAATCAAAAAATTTGAAAAAAAAACTTTTTGAACCGTTTTACAATTTCCAACTGATCTAAGAAAATCGCTGCCTTCGCTGTGCATGTGGCAATTGACAGCGCAGAGGCGCTGATTGAACAAGTGTGTCAAGAGTTGAACGATGCTGGTTTTCCCACTCCCGGTTTCACCGACCAACAGGATTGGCTCTTTGAATCGGAGCGAACTACCAATCAGAACGCCGCATTTCAAATGTACTTAAATGTTTAAATAATTTCGTTCAAATCGAAGCTAAGTGACTTAATGAAAACGTGCTCGGTCTTGGCCTCAATTATAAAATTTTAAAAATATATTCAAATTCAACGTCGAATTTAAAAGTTTCAAAGCATATTGGATGCAAAAATGCATTTTTGAAGTTATCTTTAACTTTTTATCTTGTGCAAAAATAAGGTTCGTTACAGGTGACCTTTGACCTCTCAAAACCATTAATTAATTGACACGTTAAAGTAATTGACTTCAAATCGCTGATTTACACATTTTGTTCTAAGCTTAGTTTTATAAGTTGTATTGTGCAAGGCGCTTTTGAACCGCAGTTCGCGCAAAACTCTAATGATCTTCTTGCAGTACGACAGTGGAATGTTTACAGTTTTTAGAAAAGAGTGGAAAAATGCATTAAAAAAAATTAGTCCAGTGTTCAAACAAGTTATAAAATTGTTTGAAAAATTCAAACTTCCCTGTTCAGTCTTGTTAAAAAAAATGTGGATGAAAATAAACGCTTCTTTAAAATTCTAAAACCAATTCACCAATACCACCATGAAACGAGAACTACGAAAACCGAGAATTATAATAAATGAGAATAGGAAAATATTTCCAAAGCAAAATGCACAAGCAGATTTTTTGCGATGATAATTCTCGGTTATTGTCGTTCTCGGTATTTTTATTCTCGGTTATGACTTCTCGGTTTTTATTTTCTCGGTATTGACCAAGGTATGACATGAAACCCTACAGCATTTGAAACTGAAAACAACACATCTACCTTGGGAATGCGTATTTAAATATCACACGGCATTCAATTACTTTCAAATAGAGTAATAGAGTAATTTCAAGTAGAGTCACTTTTCTAAAAAAAAAAAAACCTTTCCCATTTCGATGACCTTTATTTAATCTATTGTCTATTTTTATTTTTTGCACGAAAGCGGCAGACGGCGATACTTTAATTTTCAATCTTCAACGGTGTCGTAAGCGCCTCGAGGTACTGAAGAGCGCTTGGCATTTGACGCTTTGACACCGTGACGGTATTCTGAAATAATTTAACAAATTAGAAACGATTTTTCAAATATAAAAGCTGTAACGTTCCGCGGTAATCCGCAATAAGCGGAATTTTATGAGAAAATTTGCCTATTTTTTTTTAACGCCGTTGTGTCACTGACGAGTCCATCGATAACGCGAGACGCGCACCATGCGTCACCGCCACTGGCAGCGATATTTTAATATTCTGCGAGGTTGACCACACTCGGTCATCAATTCGCAAGAATCGAGCTGCAAAGCTAAAGTCCGTTTGCGCTTTCTTTCAGAACGCTGATTACCGCAATTAAAAATGGTAGAGTAACTTTTAAAATTTCTAAAATTTTAAAACCAAAAAAAAAAAATCTAAAAACTCAAAATCTACAAAAAAAACTTTTAGAATTTAAAAATAGAAAATGAAAGCAATCAATGCAACATACTTGTCCTACTCTTTCGCACCTATATCTGACATCTGAATGAGAATTGCGTTCCTTCAATTTCTGGAATTTTATTCTGGAGTGAAATTTTCCCCTCATTTTTTTCAATGACTCTTAACACATTTTTGAAAAAATTCGAAATATTTTTTTTTTCAATTTTCCTAAAAATTAAAACAGGGTGCTGGATTCTACTGAATGAGTTCAATTTGGCCACACTCGAAATTCTCCAATGTTTTTCTGGAATTCTGGAAGAGGAGGCCGACGTCCACTTGTGGGAAAAAGGGGATGATGCGCCAATCGTTCGAAATTGAAATTTCCACCTTTTTGCCGCCATGAATCCGTCAATAGACGTGGGCAAAAAGGATTTGCCCCTTGGTCTCAGGAACACGTAACGCTGAAACGCTGGGAAATGGTTCAGTGAAACAGCAAAAAATGATTTAGATGAAAATCTTCAAATGTTGATCATGTAAAAAGAAAGAAACAGTGGAATTCAAACCAGTAAAATGAAATTTGGAGTTGATGTACTGCGTGCAGGAGATGTAGTTTCGAATGGTGCAACGATTGGCCAATTTGTTCGCTTCAGCCAGGTAACGAACTAAATCATGATTGCAGCAATTCTCTGCCCGCAAACGCTGCTCGTAGTGTTGTGCTCCACAATCACTGCAATGTGTCCCAGAGATGAAGACACCTCGCTCCAAATTTCTGTAAAGCGATTTGTTAGCACTGGAGAAGGAAGAACAAAAGAAAAACACTAAAAACGATTTTCCTTTACCACTATTTCAAAATTTTGGAACCTAAAATTTCAAAATTTTCAACATTTGGGGGAAAAAAATGTCATGACAAAACATAGCTGATAAAAAATTTTTTAAAAAATAATTGCATATGAATATTTTGTACGGCTGAGTGTAATCCAATAACAAAGGAGAGTACGTGATTTAATTGACAATAGTCTAAATTAAGCTGTTTGAATTTTGTTTTTAAAAATAGTTTCTTTTAACTAATTCTAAAAACGGCCAACTCACATTCAAAGTTTGCAACTAATTTTCAAAATAAAACTGACTCAAAATCAGCAATTTCAAAAAGCGTGGATTTTAAACACCTTTCAACTCTACTTACACGAAAATTAGTTGCTTGGATCTACTTTCAAGTCCTTTTGTAAAACGTCTTTTTTTTCAAAAAAAAATTCTAACATTTTTCAAATTCAGCGTCGAACTCAAAATTTCGAAGCACAATAGGGGCAACTATGTATTTTCAAGTTTAAAGTTTGTGACGAGTGTGCCTGCACGTACAATACCTTGGACCTCTCACAACCTTAATTTAATTAAGAGTAATAATGTAACTCAGTCTAAGTTAGTAAAAATTTTCCACTTGACGCTCAATCGCTGACTTTTACGTTTATGTTTTCCAAAAATCGCTTTTGTTTTTATAAGTTCTTATAATTCAAAGCGCTGTTGACCTTCAGTTCGAGCCAATGTTCTTCTTACAGTACGACTTCGGAGTGTTGCAGCGATGACGGGAGATTCTTTGAAATTGGATGGAGCGATTTGGAAAGTGCGTGAAGGCATTTTTGCACGCTATTGCGACGAATGCTCGATGCCAAAATGTACTGATCAATTTTTTCTTAAATACAGAACAGAGTAAGCATCTTCTTTTTTTTTGTTAGAAAATCCAACATTCGAGATTAAAAAGCTATGTTCTAAAATAATTTCGAGCAATTAACATTAGTTTTTAGTCCAACTCTTGTAGGCCAAGTGGTTAGAGCCTTGAGCTCTAGCCAATGGACGGGCACGGGTTCGAGTCCC
>JAQFYP010002940.1:0-11754 GCA_034694865.1 Bilobella braunerae | reverse complement strand
TATTTGTAATTTAAACTAAAGATAAGCTAGTATTACGTATTATTGAACGAGCGTGTACATGTTGATATGGGTGAGCCCAATTAATAAATAATAATAAAAAATAAAGAATTCCCGCTTTCAGAAAAGGAATACCACAAAGCATACAACAATGAACATTGTGTATTTGCTTTTGTGAAGACATTTTCCAGCTTTAAATTTTGAGCGACAAATTTTAAGTTATAATTTTCATCTTTTTTTTCAACCTTTTATTCTAGACCATTTTACCCTTTCGTTCAAATTGCTTGACCTTTTATTTTAGACTATTTATTGTCGACCAAATTACCGACTTCCGGTGTTATATATGCAAAATTCTAACACTATTTGTTATCAAATTTTAGGTGATTATTTCCTTGTAGATTGCCCGGTACCTGGAACAATATCGGGAAACACGAAGTGAAAAGTATTTATGTCAAGGTTGCAAATGTTGTTTTCCTTGTCCTATACATCAATATTCCAATTTTTACAACAGTTTTATTTCTAA
Source organism: Bilobella braunerae (assembly GCA_034694865.1). Classification (NCBI taxonomy): domain Eukaryota; kingdom Metazoa; phylum Arthropoda; class Collembola; order Poduromorpha; family Neanuridae; genus Bilobella; species Bilobella braunerae. Next base: position 11,234 of record JAQFYP010002940.1, on the reverse strand, counting down.
CGGAATTCTTTCTACTTCATAACGTCCTAACCATTTGGTTATTTGTACTCAGAAACAGCGTTGTGGCCCTTCTTGCTGCAATCCTCTCAATCACTACCGTGTCAAATCGAAGCGCATTTTGGAGTGGCCTTAGTATCATTAATATGTTGATTGCTACGTCATTTTCAGCCAACTGGCTCAGAATACTTAATTAACAACAAAAATCTTGCGACGCTCATAATGGCTTAGATAGCTCCAGGTTCCGGGGTCTTTCACTTATAGTGACGTCGGGAATAGTGTTACTACGGGAAGCTGCTAGCAAGCAAGCTTCGCGAAGCGCCGCGGAACAGCTAGTATATATATAAACTCCTTGTGGGAGTCATGAAATTATTGACAAGATTAGAATTTATTTGAATGTCCATGGTAGAAAATTCTCGAACAAAGAAATATAATTTTAACGTTCAAAATTCAGAAAAATTAGATCTAGGGTAACTTAATATTTGTTCCAATTTTGAGGCCTTTTTATCCGCCGAATTTCCATTGATTGACTGAAAATCACCAAGTAAAAATTCTCCTGGATTTCAAAGCGCTACAATAGAGAAGGTCTTGAGTAACAAATCCAATTGTGGTGGCCAATGCTCATATAAAACAAAACAAAAAAATCTTAAATTTTGAGACGAGTGAATTTGCTTCAAATAACTCCGTTGTCGTATTTTAAGTAGAATATTAGCCTTAATACCTAAAGCAATAATTGTTTATATTTCCATGGTATCCAATGGCAGTGTAAATTTTTTTTTGTGATCCGCATTCTTAAAAAAGAGAACAGTTTGAGCAGCATCGATATTTTCAATTCTTACAAACGGGTGAAATGATTGTTTTAAACACCCTCAAAAATAGTTGTAGTTTTATTTCAACATAGCTGCTTCCTTAATATCCATTAACCAGCCTAAGAACGCGGACTCTAATGAATTTCCAGATCAGCCACAAAATAGCGTTTGCTAATAAGATTTCCCTTAAGGAATTGCCTAGCATTTTATCTTATGTATGCAATTATTTCCGTGAGTATGCTACAGAACTAAAAAATTCGAAAATGATACGTAATCGAAAGTACTACTTAAGAACTTGCAGCTATTGTCAAGTTATAAACATGACAACAAATACCTCAAACGATTACTGTTAGAATGCCAAAACTTTCTTTTCGTCCAACGTTTTCCAATTCAGTATAAGTATAGGCCTACCCAAACAAAGCCGTAATAAAAGGTGAATATCACAAATTTCTAGACCCAAGTTTAACTTTTTAAATTTATTTGAGTTATTCACAAACAATAGACTACAAAAGAGCATTGGGAAAATGAACTGCTTGAAATAGACACAAAATTTGTTCCCAGCTTGGTTAGTAATTATTTAAAGCAAGAAAAATTGATTATGTAAATTTTTGCTGCAGGAAACACACAAAACCAGTGTTTTTGATCCATGTATATTTGATAGCATTTGTATAAAGCTAAATTTTTCTAATGGTCTCCTAATTGCTGCTAACTTTGAACACTTTTTCTTCTGGCTTTTAGTATTAGCAAGTCAGTTATAATAAATCTTGCGCTATCACAGAATCTTGTATAAACATTCAACGTCACCAGCAAAATGAAATGTTTTCTTCCACTTTTTTTTAGGTGACATCGTTGATTGGATTGGCGTCATCGTCCTAAAACAAATTTACTGCTTAATTTTGCTGAAAAACCTAGATTAGCCACCCTACATGTTTTGCAGCTAAATTTTTTATTACTTTTATTATTTTTATTACTTTTTGTTTTGCGTGACAATTAATTGTAAATAAATTGTAATGAGTATACTTGAGTTTAACAAATATTTAGCATTCTTAAATAATTTGTCAAAAATTGATGGAAATGAATTGACCATCGATACATCAGTCGTCAAGTTTTCAGTGAATTTACTTACTTCAAAAACCGTTGGAATATAAACGTTTTTAAGACGACAGTAATAATTAGCTAGCTAAATTTTTCCGCCAAATTCTACCGTGGCAAAACAAATTCGCGACAACCTAATAAAATTAAATGCCACGCCGACATTTGACCTAAAATGCTGCGCTCCGCTCAATTGCGGGATATTATAAAAAATTTTTGTTTAGCATTATTAATTCACAGATAATCTAAAATGGGGCACAGCATACTGATATTTTGGTTTCAAAACCCACATAAATATGCTACGATCCGGTTCTAATTTGGAACTCTATGACAAATCACCATCCGGGATTCCAAGACTCTTGAAAATTCCCTCAGAACAGAAAAACATGATTTTACTCGACGTCATTGACCCAATTTTGTATGCAGATTTATTATTAGAATTTTGCGTAACAAGAAACGGAAATCTTGTGGAAATTTAATTTGGCTTTATTCATCATTTGATTTTAAATGTAAGTACAATACGTCCCCTGTGTGCTGATGTGTATAACGAAAATGTAGGTAACGTAAAACGTACTGTGGAGCATTGAACCACTCTTATATTAACAACCCTGTGGGAGGAGTCATGGAGTTATTTAAAAAAAAATTAATTTATTCAAATACTTTTAATTTAATTTAAGAATTTTTAAGAATTTTTAATATCTATAAAAAGCTGTTTTGCTACACCAGTTTAAGACCCAGATCCGTCAAAAACCTAGGTAAAAAAAACAAATTTTTTAAGCGTTTTTACAATTCCAATGGTAAAATTGTGCAACTGCTGAATCTGAAATTTAACACTACAGCAGGAATTACTCAATGAAGTTCACAGTTTATAGAAATTTTGTGAAATTCATGCTTGTACGGGCCATAAAAGTGTGTGTCAAAAAAATAGCATGACTAATGAGTGCAAATACCCATTTTTGAATTCACGAAACAGTATTATTAAATTTAGTAAAAGCAAATATTACATTTGAGCTGATGCATAATACTCCTTTTGATAAAAAAAGCTAAATTACAAATGTTTCACATAGCAACAATTCCCAAATCGAAAAATAATTAAAGCATTCGAAACCTTATACTGTTCTCACTCATGTCCATGGTAAAAAAAAATTCTCGAACAAAGAAATATAATTTTAACGTTAAAAATTCAGCAACTAAATTAGAACTAGGGTAACTTAATATTCGTTCCAATTTTAAAGCCATTTTATCTGTCAAATTTCCACTTTCAGGACCTGATTTTGTGGCTTTGTTCAAGTAAGTATAAGAACTTGAATTTGGGAAAAAAATATTCACATTAAATTTTCACAACTTATTTGGATAAATTTCGTCTAAAACTACTTTTATTGAAAATGAGAGGATTACTTATTTTGAGTTTCTTCCTCTTTTACACAATTTTGCATAAAAGCAAAATGGTTTTTGGGTACGCATTTAACGATTCAGGAAAAAATCGAATTGTCGTATCTAACCAAGGTAATTGATCAGATCATTTCTCGTTTACAGCATCTAACATTGAAAAATCAAAAATCGTACCAATGTTACTAAATTTCTATATAAATATCTACGAAAAATGACGCTTGTCTTTCATTTTCATCATTTCTTTTATGTTTCTATTAAAGTTTTTTAATTTTTTTTCAAATTCAAAGAAGACGTTTCTAGAAAATATAATTTACACGTTTTAATGTTATTTTATTACGTCACTTACTGCCACGCAAAACTGGGCAATTGTAGTAAAAACTTTTGCTAATTGACCTCACTAGTCTTAACTTCTTACTGGTCTTCCTATCCTAGGATAGACTTGTTTAGCTGGTTTTATATAAAAACATAATATATATATTTGTATTATAATTTGTTAATATATTTGTTTTTATAGTGAAGGAGCGTTCCTCGACTTGTTTTCAATTTTATTTTCAAAGATACTCGTAAATTTGTAATGATTTAATTAGATTTTTTATTGAGGTAGAGCGAGGATGAGTGTGACTTGTCCGCACACGCCGTGAATTACGGTTATAATAAAATTGGCAAATGCAATACAGAAATTGAGTAGAACTTGAAAAGCTTGCTCATTAGAGCCTTTGCCTTTGTCGTGAATGTCGTGAATGTGGTTTCCTTATTATTTTTAGATAAATTGATAGACACCCAAAATTAAATCGCTGTGCTTTACTATTTTACAACAGATCCTAACGAGGGAATTCAAACGCGCATGACCTGTTCGTACAATCCCAACGACTGGTGCAAAGTTGGAGAATACTACTACATTCCCTGCAAACTCCCAAAGCAATGTCCCAGCGAAAACTCAAAATTCATGGAATGTACAAACGGAATGTGCAATAAGTGTGTCTTTCAGGGCAAGCTCTGCGCCTCTGATACAGAATGCTGCCAGCGCCGAAGAAACATTCATGACACAAACGCTAAACCAAACTTAGGTAGTTTCTGTAGGCTTGGAACCTGCAGCACATGCAAACGATTTGGCACCGTTTGCGATTACTTGAAAACCGAAGGTCTGCGTGAGGCGTGCTGCCCCACAGAAGGGCGGAGAGATGTCGCATGTCGGGTCAACTATGCTGACCGACACGGACGTTGCGCAGAAGATCCGTGTGTGTCAGGCAATTTACAACCAGTACACGCGGTTCCAGGATTTGTTTATGATCAACCGCGTTGTGATGGTACAATTAACAATGAGCCAAGCGGATTTGACTACCAATGTCTCAACAGGACATGCGCTCGATGTCTTGGATATAATGCAAGGTGTGGTAAGGCTATCGAGACTCGAGACAAGTGTTGCAACTACTTGCGCTGCAACGACAATAGTAGATGTGACTTTCCAGAGGGTTGTTTCCCAGAGTATTTTCGATGTCATAATAACGGTGAGTGCTGCAAGGGACTTTATTGTGATATTAGAAAATCACAGGTTTTTGGTGCTTGTTTAAAAAATAAAAAGTGATCTTAATAATATCGGTTTTATGCAAATCAAATTACTTCAATTTACTTCAATTCCTTTATTTCAATTCCTTCAATTACTAGCCAAATAGTCCTGTAGCAAATCAACATAATTGGTATTGAAGTATAGTAGAAAATAGTCGAGAATTGTTAAAATTTATTCATTGATAGCTATATGTTTGAGTGAAAAAAATTATGTAAATTCTGTAAGTTCGATGAAATAAATCTGATTTACCCATGCTTGCGATTATGGTGGTTTATATTGGGTATACGAATGAAGTGAAGAGATTTGATTTCAGTGTCATGTACAAAAAATGCTGGGTGGTAAATTGAATTTATACTTGAAATACTTTCTACTTCAAATTGAAATTTAAAAATGCTAAACGACTGTTTTCAAATGTCATTTACTGCCTTCTACAATTTGGTTTAGCAATTGTGCATATTCTAGGGCTTCGGTTTCATGAGATGTTTTGCTTGTGCTTGAAAATAAATAAAAATAGCAACAACGTTTGGAATGCGGTGTTTACGTTTAACAATATTAAATAATTTCATCCATGCTGTAACGGCAATTCACGTCTGTTGCGCACTTCTGTTGCTGATGCCAACGGCGGCTCGAATAACTCCTTTGAAACAATATTACGTTTATTGAGACTAAACTTTCTAGACGTACCTACATCAGCCTTGTGAGCAACGAGAATATTTGACGTAAGTTGAAAGAGGCTTAAAACATCTAGAAATTAGGTCAAAACATTTTTAGGAGATTTAGGATTAAGACTTAGAAGAGTCTGAATTTATGATGTATTAATTATTATCATAGTAGCAAAATTAAGCAGCGAAATTACGGGTGTATACAAATTTTATAAAATTTATGCTTCAGTGGTCAACATGTGTTTGACACATTTGGCTAAAAATGAACTAGCGCTAAAAGTGATTTTGAGACTAAACTGTACAATTTGAATTTAGTAAACAAAATACGCAATTTCTTTTAGCTGATTTGCCCAAATTCCTTGAAATGAATTGCGAAAAATCAATTCCAAGGCCGAGGAAAGTTAATTTAACACTATTTTATGCTTTCAATACATGAAAACATCTTCATTCTCTCTGTGAAACATTTGTTGAACAGAAAATATAATTCAGCAGCCAAAAGAAACGTAACATTTGCTCTATTTTTGAGGCTATTTGTATTGTCAAATTGTTACGTTCATGAACCGATTTGGAGGCCAGGCTTAATGCTATTAATGTTTGAGGCTTAGTATTCAAGTAAGTATAAGTAAGTTGTAAGTATAAAACATTTTCTTTGCCAAACTAAAAATTCAAATAAAACGAAAAGATTCGGTTACAACTACTAGCGTTAAAAATGAGAGGAATACTAGCTGTGCTCTTCATCCTCTTTTACGCCATTTTTCATAAACTTGCATTTATTTTGGGGTATCTATCATTTAACAAAACAGAAACCAACGGAATCTCCGAGTACAACCAATGTAATTGAGGAATTCTTTTCTCGGTCTCGATTTATTTTAACATTGAGAAGCTACTAAGCGTACACGTACTATATAAAAATATCATTAAAAAGTACAATTTAGAAGAAAAGTTTTTAATTTGGCCTTGCTGACATTCTTTTACAGCATTAGATACATTTCTACAAAATGATAACAACCGCGTTTTAAGGTGTCTTAGCGGTCACTAGTTATATACTTGTATATTAAATTAATAGCATTTTTGTAGCTTGAACTACAAGGCTTAATAATCTATACTATAAAATCGTTCGTCTGTCCGTCTGTCCGTATGTGATCGATGCCTGGAAAAACCGCCAGAGCAACAGGCGCCATATTTTACAGATAAATAAGGTATGCACCTGCGGTAATTTAGGGCCAAACTCCGGTCAAAATTTACTTCCGGTTTTTTCAGGGTCATAGGTCAAAGGTCAAAATACCCAAACTTTGACAAGTTTTGTCAAATCCCGCAAAGAAAGCTGGGGCTAGACGCGCCATATTTGGTACCTAATTGAGGTTGGAAAATGGGGTAATTTAGGGCCAAACTCCGGGCAAAATTTACTTCCGGTTTTCCTAGGGTCAAATGTCAAAAGTCCAAATTTCTCAAAATTTAACGTGTTTTGTCCAATCCCGCAAAGACCACTGGGGCTAGAAGCCTTATTTGGTACATTGGTGAGGTTTGAAAGTAAGGTAATTCAGAGCCAAACTTCGGGCAAAAATCACTTTCGGGTTTCCAGGGTCAAAGGTCAAAGGTCAAAATGCTCAAAATTTAACGTGTTTTGTCCAATCCCGCAAAGACCGCTAGGGCTAGAGACACCATAACTAGTGCATAATTGTGATTTGAAAATGTGTTAATTTAGAGCCAAATTCCGGGCAAAAATCAGTTCCGGTTTTTTCAGGGTCAAAGATCAAAGTGCTCAAAATTTAATCTCCAATCCCGCAAAAACCGCTGGGGCTAGAGGCGATATATTTGGTACATAAGTGAGGTTTGGAAAATAGGTGGTTTAAAGCTAACCGTCGGGTGAATTTTTTTCCGGTTTTTCTAGGGTCAAAGGTCAAATGCCATAATACTTAAACTTTACGGGTATTAACATATCCTGCAGAGACCGCTGGAGTTCCAATAAGCGCAATAATTTGAATGTAAATGAGGTTGGAAGCTGGGGTGGTCAAATTCCAGGCAGTTGGTATTTCCGGTTTCACCAGGTTCAAAGATTAAATGTGGCTAAGTTCAATTTCGAGACTCTCCGCGGTTAACATTCTAGCACTTACTATTAGAGCTGCAGGTGCCCTATTTTCCAGTTACGGAAGGTTGATAGCTGAAGTGAATAGGGTCAAACTCCAATTAGAAACTAAGTTTCGATCACATTAAGCGAATTTTTTTCTAACCGTTAATGTCATAATGGCTAGAATAGCTCCGGATTTTGGGGTGTTTTACTTATAGTGATGGCGGGAATATTGTTACTGCGGAAAGCCTCTAGGAAGCAAGCGTCGCGAAGCGAGGCGGCATAGCTAGTCTTTATTAAACAAACAAATATTGAAATGTCATTTCTTACATGTTTATTTTCTTACTTTCTAAAAAAAATTTCTTACATGTATGTTTATACACATACATGTTTATTTCAATGCATACTAAATTTAAAATCAAAACGCAGACCGTTGCCTGGAAACTGAAAACCTGTAGTCAATTTTACAATTAGAAAAGAGCCAAGAAGACCAACTTTTTTAGCTGAAGATGAGTTGACCAATTTATCTCGATTTGTACCACGAGACCAAAATTCAACATTTTTATAGTGTAACTTCGACTCCATGTAACAGTAATAACCAAACAAGCCCGTCCGTTTTACGGCAAAAACACTAAGTTTCATTTTGTTTTCTCTGTGCTAGGACGAGACTGTTGGGCTAGTTGTAAGTGGGTTTAACAGTTTTTTTTATAGTGATGGAGCACTGCTCATCCCTGCTCATCAGTTTATTACTAAAATTTTAAAGAAAGGTAAAAAATTATTTTAAATTCCATTCCTCGGCCACTTAGGTTAGTAATGAGTATTGCTTTTGCGTTTTGTATGACGTACATACTGTGGACGGCCATAATAAAATCGATAAATAACAAGAGATGAGGAGCAGAACTTTGAAAAATTGTTCAATCGCTCATTTTTGTCTAGTAGATGATGAATTTAATGTGGTTTGGGAAAGAAGTGATTTACTTTTTCTTTCACATGGAATAATATTGAGGAGATTGAAACACGCATGGCATGTTTGTACAATTACAAAAATTGGCGTCAAGTTGGATCCAACTACTGCATTCCCTGCAAAATCCCAAAGCAGTGTCCCAGCGCCAACTCATAGTTCATGTAGTGTATCAACGAAATGAGCCACGAATGTGCCATCCAAAACAAGACCTGCATATCAGACGCAGGATGCTGCAAGCACCGAAAAGGAGTTCTTGATACAAAAGTTATACGCGCGCATAGTTACTGTTCTCTGCGGTATTGGATAAAACACAGAGATTTTTTTGTTTTTGCAAATTTTGACATTTAACTTTTGACCCTAAAACAGGAAGTGACTTTTGACCTAAGTTTGCTCCTAAACTACCTCAGGTACAAAGATTTATTATATGCAAAATATGGCGCTTACAGCTTCAGCGGTCTTTGCAATAGGATAAAACAGTTCAATCTTGGGCATTTTGACATTTGTCCTTTGCGCTAGAAATACCGAATTTCATCCGAAGTTTGTCCTTAAACCACCCCAATAACAAACCTCTTTAACTTTCCAAATCTGGCGCACATAGCCCAGAGATCTTTGCAAAATAGAAAACGATAAATTTAGGGTTTTTGTACATTTGACCTTTGACCCTACACAAACGGAAATTAAATTTTGTCCTGCATGAGTTTAGCGCAAAACCACCCCAAATACAAACCCCGTTTAAGTGTAATATATGACGCCTATAACCCCACCGATTTTATAGTATAGATATCAAAGTTGTATATACAAATACGCTAATATGAATTCATCCGCCATTATAACATAAAGGAAGGCATCGCGGCAATTGAAAAATTCACCGGCTCACTAAAAAATTCTCACTGGTTTTTTATTTAGTACAATTAGCATAATTAAGCTATATAACTTCAAATAATTATTTCAAAGAATAATATACATAATTGTCTATTAAATAAATTGTACAAAACAGTGGGGCGTCCTTGGTGAATTAGATATAACTTATACTTGATCGTTTTTGCAAACCGCCTTTTCCACGTGTAATAACTCATTTCATACAACCTACTCCTTCGAAGTTAGTTAAAATTCCGGGTCCTCTGAGTTTTAGCTAAAATTGTGTCAAAGTTGGCAGGATTTATGGGCGCCTCAATAATAACTACGTTAAGTTAAAGGGGTTAAAAGTTAATTTAAACTTAAAGTTATTTTGGACCTATTTGGTCTTGTAAAATTAAGCTTAAAATGGACACAAGACAAACAATTCAACTAAGGCTGTTGTAACTTTACCCTAACTTTCTGGTCCTCCTGTCCTAGTACGGACCTATTTGACTTGTTCCAAAGGCATTAAAATTTATCACACTGTAGGCCATTTTTCTCTTATATTTATATAAACAGCTATTTTTATTGTATAACCCAACAAAAAATGGCACGCAGAATAATTTCTGCAAGAAGTTTTTTTTAGCAAGAGAAAATATTCCTTTCTGTTTGTTCTACACAAGCCATTTATGTCGATGCTATTTTAGCTTTAGTGAAATTGCTTAGACTTCAAGTGAAAGTTTTAATTTTCACTTAATTTTTCATTGAACACTTGCAAGAAGAAAGCCTTTTTGGGGGCTTCTAAATTCACACTAAAACTGAAACAGTATCGACATAAATGGCATGTGTAGAACAAACAAAAAGGAATCTTTCCTTTTGCTAAAAAAAAATTCTTACAGAAAACATTCTGCGTGCCATTTTTGGTGAAGTTATAAAAAAAAAACGGCTGTTTTATATTTCTACTTGGCGGTCCTAGGACAGGATGATTTTATTTTAATTCCTGGACGTTCTTGTCTAAGGACGAGCTAGTTTTGCTCTTGCGATAAATTTTTAATAACAAAATCAGGATACCCATATCTAATATCCTAATGCAAAGCTCTAGTTGTATAAAATAAAAGGTGTTTTGTTTGGTCGCCCCTCTCTACACGTTGCCTCTAATTTCCTCTCCCAGACTCAGAAATTTCATTTTCTCAACTCAAACAGAACGCATTATCGCAAGTCACAGTACGCATTCCTCCGTTTGTCATTTAGTTAAAGTAATGATTTACGTGCCATTTTTAGGTCTCTTTGAAAGACATGGAAAAAAGCGTTTTCAACGAACTTGCCCAGTACTTGAGAATTGGACAGTACTTCAAAATTTGTCCTTTTTTCGTATTTTGCAGCAACCAGATATCGAAAATATGTTTCGTTTTCAAGACGGGTTTCCAGGATACAAATTGTATAAATCATCTTCTTCGACTGTTCGAGTTTATGTATTTTACTGGTTGTGCGTTTCAAATTGTTACGTCGGGGCATGCCCCACAACAAGTTGCGTTAAATTTGGGCATGTGCACAATACTTGTAGAAGGAATAAGTGCCGAACTTCTACTCAATCTCCCTAACACAACTATTATTCCTTTTTATTCTGAGCTGATCAATATAAACCGCAGGATATGTAAGTTTATTTGTTTAAGTTAAATGAGCCAAAAAACCTAGGACATGAGGCAGTGTACTTTGTTGCCCCATTTCGCTTGTAAACACAAATAACGTTTTGTAAAAGATTGCCCATAATTGAAACGGGCTGTGGAAAAAGTGGAGCCGGTTTGTGTAACCGTTTTTAAAATTTTATTGCAGATTCTCCAATATC
>JAQFYP010002939.1:0-11754 GCA_034694865.1 Bilobella braunerae | reverse complement strand
TATAAATAAGATTTTCTTTAGAATTTGAGGTTTTAGTTCTCTCCATTGTAAGGGAGATCATGCAATGTTTTGACAGCAGATAGACACCTGAACACCAGAACCTGGGTCTGTCTTTACAAAGGTGACCAAATGTACCAACCAATCCAGTGCAGTGCAATATCCATTGATCCATATCCATATCCAAAACCTTGCGTTGTAACCAAAGGGGAACGTAACTGCGTCCCGAAACCGAGTCAGAAAACAAGTAAAAAAAATTTTTTATGATATTTGACATTTGCCTAGGGCCTGGTCAACATGATTCCTTGTGTGAGTGAGTGATGGAGGATGGTATCGGCCTGTCAGTTGACGAGGAAGCTCTGAGGGTGTAGGCACAGGGCTTTCTGCTAGACTGTGGACGTGGGTTTGACCACTGAGGAGCCTCTTGCTTAGGCAGAGGCCCAACACGGTCCTACGCATACCGGCTCAAGCACAGCCTCCACAACCGCAACTACTGCACCCTTTCACTCGCTGCTGGAGCGGGCCTGTGTGGCTAGTTCACACCTGACACCTCTTCCGTATATTTGACGAAAATCCAAGTTTTTTAAAAAAGAAACAAAATTGAAGATTACTTCAAAAATGTTTAAAGGTTAAAAAGTCCAAAATCCATTTGAACAAAATTTTTAAAATTCAAAGAATAAATCAGCACACCCTACAACTTTGCAATTGCATAAAACTATTCGATAGCTTACTTCGAACAATTCTTTCCCATTCAGTTTTATGTCAATTTGAGCATGTTTAAATTAATTAGCAAATATAATTAAACTCACAACTAGGAGTCTTCCACCGTTGTAATCAGAGCCAAAGTTAATTGACATGATTAACTAAACTCAAGATTTGATTAATTAAATTAAAAAAAAATCAATTTGAAGATTCCCTTTATTAAAAAAAACAGTTTTATATGGAACAGAACTAGAACTATTTATTTCTCTTTGTTCAAAGTCACTTTGAAATAAAATATTTTTTTTAAAAAAGAGCCTAAACACTAACTCTCGAAAATCGTCACTTTCGGATAACTAAATATAATTATCTTAACTATAATTATCGAATAACCTTAATTATGCTTAGCGGTATATACAAATTTAAAATAAAGGTTAAAACTTAGGAGTTGGACGTACTTTTTCGACGCAAGATACTTTTTTTTAAATAGGACAGAGTATGACCGCAGATTGCTGCTAGTGAAACTTAATTTTTGTAATTAACTCATTTTAATTAACTAATTACAAGGAGTACTCGTAAATACTGTATTTAGAGTTGTAGTTTGTCACTTGACGAGTTGAAAATTCCAAAATGGACGGATTCGGAACCTCCAGGCACTCATTTAGATAATTGAAATTGCGCTAATTACAATTAAGTGAACTAGCAATTAACTATGACTCTATTGATGAGCGCTTGGAATCGCTTGAGCTTGGACACTTATTCTTAACTTCTAGTAATTGCGGGTGTAGTTTTCGACGATGCTGAGGAGGATTTTGTCGATATACGTTTTGAGCTGGTCGTTAACTTCCTTCTGCTCCTTGAGGGCTGACTTCATCTGCAATTAAAGTTAAACTAATTAAGTCAATTAACTATAGTTCACTTTCTTTGGCAGCGTACTTTATTTATTCCAAAATTTGGAATTTTGCGCTCGCGGTTACGGGGTTGTATTAGCAAACGTAATCTGCAACGCCATGTCTGTCTGCTTTTAAATAGCAAAACATTTTTACCCAAAAGTATACTTTAAAGAGGGTCTAGAATGTTCATTCTTTTGTTATTTTCAATCAAATACATGTTTTAAATATTAGATTTCGTACAATTTAATTTTAAACTTTTCAATCTGAAATCTGAATTGTTCAATGTTGGTAATTGGAGTGGCCTAAAATTGACAAAATCGCTGCATGCTACTCCGATTGGTTAGTAAACACATTGGCTATTTTAATGACCTTTCGGACAAGTTGGATCTAACCGATCTGTGATCTGTCAAATCGGATATTTGTGCACCATGAAATGAACTCACATAATGAGCAGAAGATACGAAATCTTTCGCAAATTAGTATGTCAAAGCACTAGAATGCTTTTTTTAGATAAAACTCTCTGACGACAATACTTCTAGCAATTTTGTCAAAGTGACGATGTTCTTACAAATTTGTCGCATTCCGAGTCCGCGGTTTTTAAGTTGTTGGACGTTTCTAGGGGCTATAAGCCTAATTTTGAAATAAATAAAGTACGCTGCCAAAAAAATGAACTATAATTACAATTATAGGCACAATTATAACCACAATTAAGTTCCCCATTACTCCCCTGAACCCTGCCGCAAACCAAAAAGTTGACAGAAAAAACACAAGTTAGCGAAATTAGTTAGCGATTTTGCCAATCTACACAAACGAGGTTCCGAAGAGGAAATTTTTGAAAGTTCAATTTTTGAAAAGCGAATTTCAAAACTTCAATTTTTGAAAAACAAATTTGGAAGGTTTACTTTTATTTTAAAGTGGACATTTTTTGTTATTTTAAAAAACCTGTTCTAATTCGCGTGTCACTGCGCTGATGGACGAGGCCAAGGTGGCTTGGAAACCAAAATTCAACAAACGCTTAAGCGTTTGTTGAAATTATTATTATTGAAGTTATTTTGGTTTCCAAGCCACCTTGGATGAGGCGGTTACTCGTGGCTGAGGCTGAAATTTTTTAGAATTAAATTTCCTTGAAAATCCGGGAGCCCGATTTTTGAAGCATATGACGGCAATTGTGTTTTTGAAAAAAAAATTGGCGCTAAATATTTTCCGCGCCAAATTCAAAATCACCTGGTCTTGCGACATGGCCTCGAATTCGGCTGCCAGTCTATTTTCCATTCCGTTTCGTTGACTTAGGAGCTGACGCCCTTCTTCCACCCCGTGACTCAGAACTTGGGCCATTAGATCGTCGTTAGCTTCTCTTAAATCTACAATTAAAAGTTAATTGTAACCGTGATTAGTTAATTTTAACTATTTATAATTAAGTCATTGAAAATAAGTTCATGTTAACCACAATTAACTTACCCCTATTCTAATTCTTGACTCTCCTGTTTTCTTCTTCGAGCTCATTGAGTCTTGAGTAGAGTTCTTCCACATTCTTAGCATCAGTGCTCTCGAGATGAGTAATCGCTACACTTGGCGCTGATTTGACCATTTGATGCTTTCACAGACTATCAAATTCCTGCTTGTAACATGTTAGAAAAAAATTTGCGATTTTTAAACGTGTTTGAACGGATTCAGAGTTTTTTTGAAACATGTTTGCAAAAAAAAATCAGCGATTTTTAAACATGTTTGAAAAAAAATCAGCGATTTTTAAAGTGTTTAAAAAATCAGAGTTTGTAAAAGTGCTTGAAAAAATCAGCGTTTTTAATCGTGTTTGAAAAAACAGCGTTTTTACCTGTTGCGATCCGATCCTTTCCAGCGTCAGCGCATCCCTATCGGCTCGAGCTTCGTCGAGCAGCTTCCGATTTTCATCGCGAACGAGCCCGAGCTCACGTTCGGCTTCCAGGAGGCGCTCGAGCTGTTGACTTCGCTCTGACCTCTCCCGCTCAACTTGACCTGTGAGCCGAACGGTTTCGGCTTTGAGCCCCTCCAGCTCTTTCTGAGTCGCCTGGAGCCGAATTTCAGCGTTCGCGAGTTCCAGCCTTTTTTCCCGCTCCAGGCGCGATAGCAATTCTTTGAAGCGTCGATGCTCCTTGCGCAGGCTTTCCTCACCCCGAGCCTCGACGCCCCGGATCTGCTCCTCAACCATGAACTTCGTTGAAAGCTCGACGTGTTCTTGCTTCGCAGAGGTCGTCCACCGTGGACTCGACTTTCGGCGAGGACGGAAAACTTTTCTTCGAGGTGATAATTATACTATTGGAAAAAATAAAAATTTTGAAACCTTTTTGAAAAAAAATTGAATTTTTGTGAAAAATTTGAAATTTTACATGAAAAAGTTGTTAATTTTCTTGAAAATGTTGAAAGTATTCTTGAAAAAGTTTAAAGTTTTCTTGAAAATGTTGAAAGTATTCTTGAAAAAGTTTTCTTAAAAAGTTGAAAATGATTTTGGGGAAGACCAATGACTTCGTCTTCGAGCGTCGCCGGGCGAGGTGCGATGTTCTTTAGAGCTGTGACGCTGTAAAAGCGCTGGAAGAGGTCACGGGGGCAATTACCTGTGGGCGCTTGGTCCATGACCTAAAAAAAATCAGTTTTTGGAAAAACGAAATCATTACAACCAAATTTTTCAAAACGGAAACATTACTTTCCGTAAAAAAAGCAAAAGACTAAACTTTTTGCCAACTTTTTGTTCTTTGACATTTGCACTAAAGGTTTGTCAACACGTTGGAAGGATTGCAGATTTTCCCACATTGTAAAAACTTGATTTCAAAATTGATAAAGTGAAAACTAAAATATAAGTTTCGGAAAAAAACTTCCTTCCGCAAAATCCAACAAACGGCAGCGGTAAAGAATGTCAAAATGTTTAAGTAGTTTAAACAATAGTAGTTTAGTAAATAGTAATAGTAGTTTAAATAGTTTAAGTAACCGCTGGGGCTAGAGGCGCCATATTTGGTACATAAATGATTTTTGAAAATAGGGTGATTTAAGGCCAAACTCCAAGCAAAATTTACTTCCGGTTTTTTTTTAGGGTCAAAGGTAAAAATGCCCCAAATTTAACGTGTTTTGTCCAATCCCGTAAAGATTGCTGGGGTTAGAGGCGTTATAATTGGTATTTAAGTGAGGTTTAAAAATGGGGTAATTTGGAGCCAAACTCCGGGTAAAAATCACTTCCGGTTATTCCAGAGTCAAAGGTCAAATGTCACAATACACAAAATATTAACATGTTTTATTCAATTCTGCAAAGAGCGCTGGGGCAACAGAGGCCAGACTTGGTAAATAAAAGAGGGTTATGAATGGGTTGGTTTAGGACAAAACTCCTGTCAAAATTTACTTCCGCTTTCCTCTAGGGTCAAAGGTCCAATCTCAAAATACACTAAAGTTCACGTGTTTTATCCTCTCTTTCAACGACCACTGGGGCTACGAGCGCAAAATTGTGTATATTAAGGAGCTTTGTAAATGGGGTGATTTGGGGCTATATTCCGGGTGAAATTTACTTCCGTTTCTCTAAGGTCAAAGGTCAACTGTCGAAATACCCTAAATGTTACGTGTATTATCATATCTTACAGAGACCGCTGGAGCTGCACGCGCAATATTTTGCATGTGAATGAGTTTGGTATCTGGGGTTGACAAACTCAGAAGTAAACAGCAGAAGGTACTTCCGATTTTCAAACGGACAACGATTGAATTTGGCTAAGTTTAATTTTTATACTCTCCGCGAAAAATTCTCCAGCACCTAATATTAGAGCTACAGGTGCCCTGTTTTCCTATTTTTAAGTAGTAAGGAAGGTAGATAGCTGGAGTGAATTAGGGTCACACTCCAATTAGAAACTATGTTTCGATCACATTAGGTTAATTTTTTCTAACGGGAATTGTGAAATCGGCTTGGATATCTCCGCATTCTGGGGTCCTTTATATATAGTGACGCCGGGAATATTGTTACTGCGGAAAACTGCTGGCAAGCAAAGCGGCACGGTGCAGCTAGTATTCACATAAAGAGAAAAGAACTAAATAACGAAGAAAATTTGACAATATTTCATAGCATGATAAACTCACTTCTTTTTTTCTTAATTAATAGGAATGAGAACGATAATGAAAGAGAGCAGTATATCTATTACTCGAAAATAAACAATGATGCTCTTGAAAATCGACGGAATTAATGTTCAAGACAAATTATTAGAATATTTCATTGAATTGAAGATTTATTTGATGAGAAAGAACTGTAGTCCGACCCTAGCAGTGCTATGGCCTGCAGGATTAGGTTTAAGCGTCCGTATTATTAGGGTTCGGCTCGGCAGCGACTCACTGCATAAATAAGTCGTGTACTACCCGAGGAAGTGCTGCAGTGAGTAGTTCCATTGTTGCAAACCCTGGGTTGTGAACTTCCTTGAGGTTGGGTATTCCGGAGGAGAGATTTGTAAAAGCAAGGACTTTGAAGCGGAAGTTGTCGACTGTTGCGTCTCCTCTGCGGTAGTTAGCAGTGATGACTGCAATAGCATTATCGGACTTTGCTGTAGGGTCAACATTAGCTTCAAGCACATATGCCGACTCTTTTAATTCAAAACCCGTTGCAGTTTTAAACTGAGGAAACTTGACCTTAACTTCATTAACTATATCTTCCCTTTCAAGTGCGTTCCTGATAGTCTTCCCAAGTTCGCAAAAGAACAACGAACTGTGCGTTTTCTGTAATTCGTTAAACAAATTTTCATGGGTACAATTAACAGTGATGGGTACAATTAACAGTGATGGGTACAATTAACAGTGATGGGTACAATTAACAGTGAGATGATAAATTGCTTCACTTTCGGAGTGAATTAGCAACAGCATGACATAAATGAGTGCTACTGGATATTTTATTTGGCCTATAATGATATCAATATTACATGGTGTGTTACTTTTGTAAAAAGAAAAATGTCCCGTTGAGTGGAGTACATTTTAAGGATCTAAGGAAGCCTTACACATTATTCAATTCATGGAGAAAATGTTTGGCGGCCTTAAGCAGGTTTTCCAAGTGCCTCAACACTAGGGATATGGTTAGGTGCGGTGGGACCCTTATAATTATTATTCTTGAAAAGATGTAATTGTAAAATGCAATCTTTCTGACTAGGGGTTTCCCTAATTTACTGGCGATCTTGTTGATACTGACAAAATTATGAATTCTCAAAAATTTAACTACAATTCTTACGTACGCTGAAGCTATGACACTTCGCTAAAAACAATTCCTAATTAGTTAAATTACTATAAATTGACTTAGAAATTGAGTTTCAAATGGAATCGAGGGATTTTGAGTACGCTGAGTCTAACTATGATGTTTAAATAGCTCAAAAATGATTGCTAATTAGTTCATTGTAATTACCAATTAGTATAAATTAACTTTTGGAAATTAAGTTACAAATCAGATTAGGGTTTTTGGGTACCATGAACCTAACTTATAAAGTTTATGCTGCTCAAAGCCGATTTCTAATTAGTTAATTGTAATTAACAAATAGTAAACATAAGCAATTGGAAATGTAGGCGGGAAAGTTGCGTGCGTCATTGGCGGGTAGATATGTCTACAACGGGCTTATTTAGCTAGTTGGAAAAAAAAGTTTGCAGGCTACTATTGTTTACTAGTAGAATGCTAGTATAGGTTCTAGAGTTGTGCGCCTGTATTAATTAAAGTTTTGCTTACCCCGGAAACCAGTAGTCCAATAACTCCATTCTCTAAGCACCCTAGCAGAGACAAGAGACAAAATGCGTTGAAGAAAAACATTGCAAAAGGAACAAACGAGAGGGAACAAATGAATTAGATGCAAATTTTAAATATCACTCGTGTTAGTATATAATTTGGATTCGTGATTTGAATTTGGTAAATCATCGCTACGTTTTATAAGTAAAAATTTATGACGCTCAAGTTATTCAAATTGATGCAGTAAATAAAGCAATATGTTTGATGTATGTTCTTCGAGAGCAGGTAAGGGAACATTATAATTTCAAGTTACTCAAGCTAAGAAGCCAGTTTTTTTTTTCAGATTTAAGTTTCACAATAGTATAGCCTACGTGAAAGGGAGCGTCGACAATGCCCAGTTATTAAATAAAACAGTTATAGCCACACAGGCCAGTACTAGGACGAGAGGATTTTAGTAGTAATTTGTGAACACTCGTGTCCTGAAACAGGTACCAATACCAGTACCAATACTTATTTTATAAATGCAAACAATTATGCACTTTACTACTTATCACTTAAAAAAACGACAACTTTCATAATGACAATCAATGTCATCTTGGGTTTATGAGTTAAGCTGAAACACTTTTTGATTGTAATTCCCATTTTGAAATACAATTGCTACACACGCACACACAGAACTATTGACCTGTCGAAAATTGCGGTGATGAAAACTAGAGCAATAGAATGAATGTATAGTGAATCGGCATCGTATCGATATTTGTGTCCTTAAGTACGAATATTCCTTTACATTTATTCAAATCCGATATCAGAATTAGATATAAAATAGAATTAAATTCAAGAACTTGCAGAATCCTTATGGGATTTGACACTTACAGTTAGGGATTCTGAAAATTCTTGAAATTTCAAAACTTTGAACATGAATGTTTTCCGATCCAATAAACAAAGCAATGCAATATTAGTACTTGAAAGCGTGGGGGCGAATGTCCAACCAAAGAGTTCTTAAGGAAGAATCCCTACGTTAAAGCATGGAGTCGATGGGATGATTTAACGTGAAGAAGTAGAATGTAGGAAACCAATTTTCTAGGCGTAAGTTTAAGATTTAAAATACATATAAAAGAATTGTACCATTCCGTTTCATCGACTCACCTTAACATGTTTGGGTTGTCTGATTTTCTTAAGTTCCTTTGAGTAAGATCGCATTAAGCATAACACAACACGTGAAGCATGTGAATAGATGAAAAGATACAATTTTCCTACTAGAAATGTTGTTGAAGGTTTTGAAAATGCTGCAGCACAAAGGTGATTTGATTTGCTGAATTTTTTCTCGCTTCTGACGATAATTTTTTTTTTCATATGCTGTCGTCAACGGAAAAATTTGGTACGTCGACAAGGACTACGTAGCTAAAATTTCTCTGGATTTGAATTCACTCCTAAAGCTACCAATACGATCAGTAATGAAATTATTGGTGTCCATCTTTTCACTTTACCAATTTCAAGACACGCGCCTATTACACACATCAAACTAAGGATGATTTCTCTAAGTCAGTTGGTTGTAAATAATAATACCTGAATTAACGTAAATAAAATAGTGCTGAAAAACATTGAACCTTATTTAAGGGACCCTCTGCATATGCAAATGCTGAACACCACCTTACGCATAATCACCATGTTTATCCTTCACTACAACAATTTTCCAGGTTCCCAGTCACCACTACAACAAGACGATTTTTTTTACTTTGCTGTTACCGGGACGCAAACCCAGAACATGTCAGGGTTAGGAGAAGGCTACACACCCCCGGAATAGGAGCCTAGTTTTCCGATGATCAAGCGCTCAATGTTTCTAGCTCCTTTGGTGGAAAAAACAGCGTTGGCGTTGCTGGTTTCGATGACCCAAGGTCAACTTTGTCAACGGAAGAAAGCTTCCACGCTTGAAAGATAATAGTAGAGAAGAAAGCACATCTACCTAGGAGGGATCTCCTGAGCGTTATCTTTTCTAGAACATTTGCATAATCGATTAATAGAGTGGGGGCGTAAGTCAAACCAAAGAGTCCCTAAGGAAGAATCCTAACACCCTACGTTAAAACACCTAGAGCCGCTCAGTTGATTTTAACGTAAAGAAGTAGAGTGTAGGAAAACACTTTTCCAGGCGTAAGTAAAAATTTAAATTACATATAATGGTAAGGTCAATAAAGAAGTTTTAGTAAAAACAAATAAAGTTGACGAATGGCCCACGACAAATGGTGTTGACCTAAAACCACTAATGAAAACAACCAACCAACAGCAATTAACATAATATTGTAGAGTTGCAACGGCTTACTAATATGTTTGGGTTCTCTGATTTCTTAAATTCCTTTATAAAAAAATTGCATTAAGCATAATACGTGAAGCCTGTGAGAAGATGAGCAGATACCATATTCCAACTAGAAATGTTTTTGAAGGTTTTGAAAATGCTTCAGCACAAAGGTGATTTGATTTGCTGAATTTTTTCTCGCTTCTGACGATAATTTTTTTTTATAGGTTGTCGTCAACGGACAAATTTGGTACGTCGGCAATGACTACGTAGCTGAAATTTCTCTGAATTTGAATTCACTCCTAAAGCTACCAATACGATCAGTAATGAAATTATTGGTGTCCCTTTTTTCACTTTACCAATTTCAAGACACGCTTATTACAGACATCAAATTAAGGATGATTTCTCAATCATCAAAATCAATAGGTTGTAAAAAATAATACCTTAATTCATCTAACTAAAATATTGGTGCAGCCTATCACCTTGCGTATGCCAGTATCCCCGTGAACTAGGCATACACAGACAGAGGATATGGAAATTGCCATATAGGTTTCCCAACAGTGTTAAGGTAATCCTAAAGACTGCCCTCATTTGCATAGAGTCGCCTGTGGATATCAGGCGGAAGCTACTGCATTTGTCAGAATTGAAAAGACTACCCTTATTTGCATAGTCATCGCGGTTATCAGGCGAAAACTACGGCCGTACTTGATTTCAGGTTGGTGTCCTCCCTTTGTGGAATAGGCCCAGCGAGGCACAGCTTCTAGCCGTGCCTCGCAGTCCTCCAGCTTTGACTTGTGTGCTTCAAGTTTTGCCCCAATGGACTTGATACTTTCACTCAATTCCGGAATGAGGTCGGCCTTCTTTTGCAAGCCTTGGACAGACTCCTGGGTGACCTTGTTGGAGTCCATAATTGACCTAAACATTTCTTCCATTGTTTGAGATACAGTGTTTAATGTAGCCGTGGAAGCCAATTTCTTCGCTGGTGGTTCAGCTAAACCCAAGCCTTCGGAGTCATCGTGTTGCCGCTTATAAACCTTTTCAGCGGGTTGGAGACTTAGAGTTGTCTGTGACAGGCTCGATCTTCCCGTCCGTGAGTGTCGATTACTGGACATGGTCTCACTTGGATCGAGTTACGTTTCGAAGAATCCAAGTTTTTATACAAACCCCTTGTAGTCAAAATACCCACTCACACTCTACTCGCAAAAAGGTTGAGAAATGCACAAATATATAGAATGGCCGACAGAAGAGGAATCACTACAATCCCAAAATTCCAGAGTGAAGGAGACTGGACTTCAAGGAGCGCTGATGACCCTTGACCTTTGATGACCTGACCCGACGCCCAATAGGTTCCAGAAGATAAGAATTCTGACCATGTGTATGCCCGTATCTCCGAAAATTAGAAATTTTGTAACTAAATGCTATAAGCGAGTTAATGGGAAGTGCCACCCACTCAAAGCCTTTTCCTTTCGTGCCACAAAAATTCACTGGCGTTACCCAGTACTAGAGATGGGCATCGTCATTCTTATTAATCATTATTTTTCACGTAAAATGAGATAAGGAAGCAAAGGAATGCAGCGCTCCTTTGCTATTAAAATATTATTTTATCCCATACTATTTTATTTTATCTCGTCCTAGCACAGAAGGATAAAAAAAATTAAATTAATTAAATTATTAAATGTAAAGTACTCCTGTTCTAAGGCGGGTTTGTTAGGCTAGTGCATAATAAACGCGTAGTCCCTAATACGCACGCATGACAAAATTTTTGGTAAGAAATAAACGCAAAGGTATTGGGTATAACGCATTAAGTATTAACGGTATTTGTTTTTGTCCTATTCAAAATAGTGACACGATGCGATCTCCCAGGGCTCTCTGACCAGGTCAAAGAGTCAGCGATCCACCGGCGATACTGTTTTCCAATAGTAGTGAGCGACTGTCACTCACTACTCGATCAAGGCAAACCAATGCCAATGACCTCCCCCTTGACTACTACCAAATGCTCCACTGTATGAGTAAATGACCTCCGAAACGAACACGCAACCGGAAGTAGTAGTCAATTAGGTCAACGACCTATAGTTTATTGTCAAATAATAAAGACCCAACTGTCAGTGACCTCAGTGGTCGCTGGCTGAGCTCTGTTCGCAGTCGAGCAGAGTAACGGCCTGGAACTGATTTTACAG
>JAQFYP010002938.1:0-11755 GCA_034694865.1 Bilobella braunerae | reverse complement strand
TTCAAACATTGTCCATTTTCCTGGAAAAATCGGTTTTGATTCATAATCAGATGCACAGCTTTTTTTTTAAATATTAATGATTTCAAAATTCTAAAAAAAAAATTCTTAAAAAGATTTTTGTATGCCTTTTAATGTTAGTATCCAAGAACGGAAAAATGCCTGTTTAAGAGAAATTTTTGACATTTTTTTAACATTACAATTATGCTTACATTCAAAGCTACCTGTAGCTTGTCAATACCGAGAAAATCTAAACCGAGAACGATCATGATCATATTATGGATTTTCTCGGTTTTGGTCGTTCTCACTTTTGATTTTTTTTCGGTATTGACATGAAACCAAAGCTACCGCCAAAACGCCATATTTTTTTAAACAAGATTTACGCGGGATTTACAAATTTAATAAAAAAAGATATGTCGTTTGCTATGTTTTGCGTTTTTGAAAAATTGGTAAATTGGTGCTAGACTACCAAATACACTACCGTGCTAGAGATACATTTTTTCCTGAAAAAAAAAAAACTCCCCACCTCAAGATGCGATTTCTAAGAAATGAAGAAATGCAACCATCCCTCTAAAAGTCCTGTTCTAAAAACCTTGTTCAAAAAAAAATACTCGAAAAAGATTTCTAGAAAAGTGCAAGCGCAAACCGCGAGTTTTGAAGGATACCATAAAGGATTTAAAACTGAATATATGTTGAAATAACGTGAGAAAATGATGCTAGAAATGTGAACGGAGTGCAAACCCAACTCACAAATTTTTCAACCAATGCACAGTGGGACCAAATTGGCCCAGACTTGGCCAAATGCTATTAAATCAAATTGTGTATTTTTGATGAACTGCAGTATAAACATGTTTTTAAAGTATATTTTAACTTCAAATCTCAAATTTTGGTTATATTGAACAACGTACGGCGAAGTGGCTGAGCCTCAAATAGTCATCACGAAATAAAAATACATACAATTAGCATGTGTTGTACATTGTAGAAGATATGTAACCCATGCACCCCCGTGCAGTCAAAATACGGTTTTTACGTGACAAAACAAATCTATTTTAAAGATTTTAAATGATTTTCAGCTGCTCCAATTTGCTCTTTTTCGAGAAACTGTAATGCGTTCCGATGGAGGTGGGGTATTGTGATATCTTGGGAATTCTTCAAATTTCTCTATTTAGAAAAAATATTTGAGATAAAAAATTGGAAAATCAGTGCATCACATATTCTTTACACTTATAACGTAGCACAATAAGACATAAATAAAAGTTTACTTTGAGTAAACGCAATAAATACTATCCAAACATGGAAAAATTAATGACGCTATTCTTGTAATTTGCTTGACAAAGTTCTATTTAAATTTCAGTTATATTGCTTATTCTAGCAAGTGTTGTTTCCAGGAACACTGTATTATTGGTTGTATACTACTAATATTTAATACTAACAAAAACACGGAAATCCAATTTCCCGGTTGTGGGGACAGAGGAGGGTCAAATTCCCGTGGCACGGATGGACTTTAAGTTTAATTACTGTGTTTAATATACAGGAGCTGGTTTGGTTTTAAAGTGTAATTGTGGTTTTAGATTGCTAAAGCTATTGTAGCTTTGAAGTACAATTGCTAAAACACAGAAGAAATAAGACCATTACTGTGGAGAATTTGCATTTTCACTTTTCAAATTTAAATACAAAATTATACAATAAATAATAATAATAATTCATAAAAAGTCAAGCTTACAGCAAAGCCATGAAAAGGCTTCTAAAGATATTTATAAACTTGAAAATCATCTAAAATACAAAATAGATTGAAATCTCAAATTTAATATATATTAATAAATTTAATATCATCAAATCCAAAAAAAAGAAGAACCAATAGTGGGATTTGAACCCGCGGCCCGCGTCATGCATATTGCACAAATATGTGTAATATGACTTGACATATGCCAGTGTAACACGAAAGTGGCATTAATTCATGGCGGCAACCACGTACTTTTGAAAAACTTCCATGGAAATAGGCTTGGCCAAATCTGGGGCATTCGGTCCCACTGTGCAATGGGAATCTTTCGCTCGACCAATCAGAAACAGCCGGAAGTTGAAAGTGAGCCAGGTTCTAGAACCTGGACTAATTGACTCTTTGGTTAATTACCACTTACAGTTAATTAATGAAAATTCCCTGTTCCTATTAAGGCCTACTACGAGGAGGATGTGAATCTTTTGGACTTGCGTCCGATAACATGATAAAGGTTTTGAAATTTGTTTTGAAACTACGAAATGTAATGAAAAATGTAAAATTAACAATTTACAATTAGAAATTTACAATTAACAAATTAGCAACAAGTTTGAAGGTTTGCAAACTATATTAAATAACGGACAACAATTAATAAGGAAATGGACCACCTCAGGTGAGAACGACGCTGATTGGCTGTCCTTGGCCTGCTGTAACAGCGTTTCAGCGAATTCCAGGAGTTGAGCGATGCGCTGCGCAAAGGTGAATCGCTGAATGAGCTTTGCGCCTTTGAAGTTGGTAAACGGCTCGTCAAAGGCGTGAAGGAAAGAAGCGTCCTCACCTTTTAAATGCGATTTCAAGTATTTTTTAAACACGAAACGGATTTTAAAGGTTTGAATTTTGAAACAAAAAATTTTCATTTAGATTTGTCCAATCTAAAGTTTGAGTCGAAATTTAAAAAAAAAACTAGAATTTGAGGTCGAAATTTTGATAAGCAATCTAGACTTTTAAAATTAAAAAAACACAATCTGCCTGTTTTGATTGGTTCTCAGCCATTGACGCGGAGTCATCGAGAGCCAATAGGATTTGATACTCTCGTTTTCAATGCATAGTACTGCGCAACCAAATTCTGTCTTTTCCAAATCCACTCGTAATGTATGGAGTCACGTATTTTTTAAATTATGTTTTAAAGCCATTTTGCAAAAGTAATGCAAGAAATCAACTCTCCTGCAATTTCCCTTTTTTAAAAAATTTAAATTTTTAACTAATTTTAAAAAAGGAAGGTTAATTAAAATTGTGTAAAATTAAAACGCCAATTAAGAAATTCTTTTGACAATAGATGTCAAACTCAAGACCTGAAACAGATAAGCGCCTGTGTACACGCCTTTTTCTGAAACGATTTTAGAATTAAAAAATATCTAGAAAATGCATAACTTGATGATCATGTTCAAACAATATTAAAAAAAACATTTTTCATGGTTCAAAAACTTTAATTTAAAATCAAAATTTAAATATTTTAAAATAAATTTATAATTCACCTTTCCTAATCAAATGCTTTCTGTAGAATTCAAAAATTCTAACATATTTTTTCTCATGGTTAGAACATGCATGACTGCATCGTCGAGGTCAAAGGGGTTCTCTTCTTCAGCGTCATCAGCGTCAGCGTCCTTTGGTTCAGCGCCATCGAGGTTGAGGTCAACCGGGAAGTCAATGTCCTCCGGCTCCTACTCCGGAGGCTTGTTGGCATCGTAGGGGTCAACTTGGTCGTCGTTGACCTCTGGCCCCGACTTGGGTTCCGTTTCGAATCGGGTTCGGATTCGGTAGCATCCTCCTCAAGCGATGGTTCCTTGGCTCGAATTTTCTGTTCGGACTGACGATTCGATCTTTTTCCAGCCTCTTC
Organism: Bilobella braunerae; assembly: GCA_034694865.1. Lineage (NCBI taxonomy): Eukaryota > Metazoa > Arthropoda > Collembola > Poduromorpha > Neanuridae > Bilobella > Bilobella braunerae. Next base: position 8,147 of record JAQFYP010002938.1, on the reverse strand, counting down.
GTCCTCCTCCAGCGATTCGACCTGCTCATCGCTGGAAGCGCCTATGAACAAAAGAAAGAAGTTAAGTTGCCGTTGGAGTTGCATATTTCGTTTATGCCTTTGTTCAAGCAACTTTTTTTCAATAGACTTGAGTGAACATTATTTAAAAAAGTTTTAATAATGCTAATTAACATTTAGTTTAATAAGTTTTTAATAAATTAAAAAAATATATTCAAACCTCAATTTTTAAATTCAAATTTTTTTTGAAAAAGATCTTGCAAATTTGTTTCCCTTCAAAATGTAAAAAAAATATAAAGATCTTCGAAGTTTTTTAAAATTCAAGACATTTAAAAATGGAAACTCCAATTTACTGTTTCCAAAATATTTAGAGAAAAAATATAAGATAATGAAAAGATTATAATTATAACATTATATAAAAAAGATTTTTCCAAACTTTTAAACCAATATTCAAAAAATCTTATTTGAACAATGGTTTTTAAAGCAAGAATTTTTGAAATCAAGAAGACGAAAACAAAACGCCGTGCAATAATTTTTGATAAGTACCCGACAGAACCCAAGTTTGAATTATAGTTGGCTGTAATCAATGCTTATTTGGTTTAGCTTTGTTCAAAGAAGCATACTTTTTTTTCAAAAAACTTGTTTGAAAACTGTTTTAAAAAAGAGCTTTTACCTTAGATGCTAACCTTGGCAAAATGCCGAGAAGAACAGAGAGGAGCGATGAAAATGTACGTAAATCGTGAGGTAGAATTGAGCAATGAGCGAATACTGATGAAGGAGGGGCGACATACTGCTCCAGGCACTTTCAAATTCCGGACAATTTCCCGCGCGCAAAATTTCGACCAATCGCACCATACCGTTTACGATTTTTTGAATACAGAACGCTTCCAGCTCCATTTTCAAGAATTCTTTGACTTTTGACAATTTTTCATCTTTAGCCACGCCCTCTTCTTTTCAATCCATTTTCAACTTGTCCAGTTTTTGAAAAGTGAGCAAAACGTTTTGAAGAATGAATTTGAAGTATCGTCCAAACTTTTCAGCGTCGGGCTCAACTTTTTCGCTTCTGGTAGAAATCGCTGATTTTTGGTAATTAGAACAAGCCATTTCCCTGCCACAAAAATTAGCGCCCTCTTCTAGTACTGGTGTCATCACTTTATCTAAACTATTTTGAATACCTCTGCCCAATACGAGCCAATCGTTTCACCTTCCAGCGCTGACACTAATCGCTGAAAACTCCTTCACATACGACTTCGGCTTGGCCAATTTCGATCGCTTCCTCCCATACTCCAGCGCTTCACTACCTCGCTTACATTCGCCACCAAAACGGCAGCGCCATCACTTTCTTCCACTCCTACAGAAACTTGGTGAGCATGCGCTGATTCATTTGCAGTTTTTTAGCGCATAGTAATTGGCGTCGTTACAGCGCGAAATCTTGACAAAGTCCTTCATCTTCGTCTCCTTGGTACTTCGCAGCGATTTGAACTTGGCGGCCACCGCTGGATCAAATTGCTTGTAGTAACTGTACGTGTTCCTGTACGTGTTCCAGAGGAAGGGCTGGAGTGACGCTGGCAGCGATTTCGAGGCGTTCAGCGATTGTATGAGATGAGGTGACAATGGATGTTGTATAGGTTAGTTATCTCCAGAATCTTGTTCAAACAAATTGTGTTTTAAGAAAATGGTTTGTGTAAAAAAATGTTTATTTTTAGAAAAAAAAAAGTCACTGTTAATCTTCCTTTTTTTAGATCTTTAATTTTTATAACAACTCGCAATTTATGCGAAACCGTTAACTTCGGAATCTTGAAATTTTTTAAAAAGTGGCTTAAAAACGTTCTTGTTTTAAAAAAATATTCTTGTTTGAAAAATTGGTAACATCGTGATTTCCGTATCTACAAATCCAATTTTTAAAAAATAACTTTTAAAACTTTGATTTCGTACTAGATTTTCAAAAAGAATTTTTTTTTTTCAAAAATGCCTGAAGGCGTACTAAGCTTTAAAAAAACATTCAAAAATATCGTGATTGGACGTTCCCTACAAATTTTTCGACAAATTTCCTAGTCAAATTTAAATAGTAAAGTTGTAACTTTGCGAAGGTTAAAGTTTCTAACCATAATTTTTCAATACTATTGCTGCTGCAGGTGTTTTTAAATTTACAAAATGAAAAAAAAACTTTTCAAAATTTGAAATTTAAAAAAAGAACATTACAAATTTCACCTTGAAATTTCTCCGAAAGCGGGATCCATGGTGAGGATGAGGCGGAAGTTGACATGCGGCTTCATCTCAATGATTTCGCCATCAATGCTTCCTCGCTCGAGGAGATAGAGCCGTCCATCGCTCTCAATCAGCGAATTGAGTCGATCCAGCACAGCAGTGCTGCAGCGATTGGCTCCATCAAAATGCAACCAATCACCATCCTTCACCGCCTGGGTCATTACGAATCAGCGATCAACCAAACAGCGTCTTTTTTTTGGAACAATGACATTCCCATCTCATTTTTACGATCTTAATCAAAAAGAGAAATGTACCAAACCTTTCAAAAATAAAGCGCTAATAGCGAAAGCGACGACAAAACATGAGCATAACCAGGAAAGCTACAACTATTCAAAGCTTGATAATCAGCCTTTGTGGAAATTTCCACAAAGCGCTTTGTACATTTCACAGGTTTTCAGCGAAGATCTGAGAGATCTCACCTAATCAAATATTTATTTCATTATGACACTTCGTGGCTCCGCAATCCCTTAACTTGGACTCCTTCGCATTAAGTACCCTCTCAAGCTCATCCTCAATTTAACCCAATTCAAAGCGCCAGAGCGCTGGAAAAGGTCAAAATGTCGTTACAAAGCTGAAAAATGTCCTGCGACAAAAAAAATGTCGTGGCGCTTAACCTTGCGTCATGTGGCGATTTCTGCTGTTTACTTCGCGCCTGGGCGCCATTCGCATCGTTCTTTGAAACTAGCTTCAACTAAAATACTAATAGTTATGACTATCAGAGGTGAGTTTTTGTACAGAGAGTTTTGTAATTACCGAGAGTATAAAATTGTTGGCATCTTACCCTCTAGGGTAATTCTTTTTTGTACAACGTACTCTAGGCTACTTTTCGGCTAAATTGACCCTATTTTTGTGTATTCGAGAATTTGGGAATTTCAAAGAACGATAATTTTTAAGTTTTTTACTTTTAAAATTTTTAATTTTAAATTTTAATGCTAGTTCTCAAGGTCCTACACATTTTCTACTTCAAATTAAATGCCAATTAATTATAAATTAAAATAACAATTAAATGAATTGTTAAGACTTTTCAACATTTTGAAAAATCACATAAGCACTTTAACAAAAAAAAACTTTTTCCGAAATTCTGAAAAATCCTGAAAATTCTGAAAATTCGCTCGGCAGAATTTAAATTTACAAAACTCATTTCTCATTCTAAAAATTCCATTTCTTAAAAAATCCGATGTTACGCTTCAAAAACCGGGTTTTCGTTTAGATTTAAATGATTCCTAAGTTCAAAATTGCCACTAAAACGCCCATTCTATTTAAATAAGATTTTGGCCAGATTTTAAACATCTAATGAAAAATGTCGCCTCGTTTCCATTACCAGGCGCTTTTTGAAGACTTGCTGTGCCAGACTTGCACTCAAATTTCTAAAAATAAAAAATTTAACCACCAACAAACGTGTACTGTTCTAAATTCCAGACCAAATTTAAATTTCGAAATTTAAAACACGATGTTTACACGGGAACTTTTACATCAAACAAAAGATGACACGTTTACGTTCCGGGTATTTTTTTTAAAAGGCTAAAAACTCTTGCAAATATTATAAAAGGTCAGTGTTACTGTCTGTGAAATCAAATGTTTCTATTTTAGCCAACTCTTTTTTGTTGCATGCTTTTCATTTTTTTCTTGTTTGTGGCCGTTTTCATAAAACACGTTGCAATTAAAACGTATTTCGGGAGCATTTAAAAAAAAGTTGTTTTAAATTTAAAAAAAAAATCCCCCCGGGATCTTGCCTGTTCAGAAAGCGTTGTATTACAAATTCTGGCTGGAGCACAAGTGGATCGAACTTGGAATTATGTGAATGGAAAGTGATGAATTTTTCATGGCTTCATTTCCATTTTGCCGACAGAGACGGACGGAGTTTCACATTTCCTGACCACAGGCCTTAAAATAAGGGCCCACTTCCCATTCAAGGGCTTACCCCTAGGGCTACACCAGAGCCTTAACCCTAGGCTAAACTTAACCCTAGGCTAGGGGAAACCCTTAACCCAAATTCCTCCCAAAAAAGCTACTTACCTCTCCTAGAGGGAAGTCAGTCGTAGTCCATTACACAAATAGAATTTTCACTCCAAGATAAAATCCAAATTTTTTTTGCTGAGAAAATGATTTTCAGCAGGAAATGCGAGTTTTGCTTAAAAAATCCACCTCGCGATTTTTCCTGAAAATAATTGTTTTGGCCTTAAAAGCGGTTTTACTGCAAAATTTCTCTTCGAACAGGCAATTTTTTTTCAAAAAATCTCGAGAGGAAATTTTTGTTACAAAAAGTAAAGGAATTCGTCACAGATACTACTTGGAATGCAAGTTAATTGAGAAGCGTTTAGTAAGGAAGCTAACAGAGCTGCATCGCTGAAAGCGCTGATGAAGACAAATCCTGCGCTGAAATCTCACTTTCACCCGCTTAATATCCTGGAACATCGTCCCTCATGCCAGCAGTCTCAATCACGTGCTTCAAAAACAACTTTAGCCACTCGAGAAAAGGAGAAAAGCCTCCTCCTCCTTTTTGCAAAATAAAAAAATCCTGTTCTAAAAATCCTGTTCTAAAAGTCTTGTTCTAAAAGTCTCGCTTCGTAAGCCACAAAAAGGCCTCGGAGGCACTGGACGGCAAAGTGATCAGTTTTTTTTTGTGAAAGAAAAGAGGCTTTTCTCGTTTAGAAACTTTCATTTGAAAAAATGCTAATAGTAGCTGGAAACGAAGCCTTAGGCAAACTTTCTGTTTTTCCAAAAAAAGTTCGTTTTTAAAAATAAAACAAAATTTAAAACATTTTTTTTTCAACTTTTTAACTTTTAAAAAACGCATAAAACAAGATAACGTACATCACGACAAACTGAACAAAAGTTTAGAATTTCATAAGAAAATGACGAGAGAAATATGAACGGAGTGCAAACCCAACTGATTTTTTTTTCAACCAATGAGACTCCCTCTTTCGCTCGACCAATCAGAGTTCGCCGGAAGTTGAAAGTGGGCCTTTTTTCTGAAACCTGGACTAATTAACTACCCACTAAAAGTTAATTAATTAAGATTCCCTCTTCGTGTTCTAGGACTACTACGAGGGGACGAGACGACGGCAATGCCCGTCTCACCACAGTGTGTTCTCTTTGGATCATTCATGGTGTACTGCTCTCACGGTAATTAAGTACTCTTTGAAGTAGGAGTGGGCCTTTAAAGTACTCATGTCCGACTAAGAGTCACTTAAATACTTTCAAATGAAAACTTGTTCTAAATTTTATAATTTCATTTTAGTACAGAGTGGCCAATGTGGGCTCAGAGAGAGGATGATTGGCATTTCCAAGTGCATTGACAAGCTCCAATTATTGCATACGAAAGTGAGAGCTGAAAATATGCCAATGCGTCCTTTAACTTGACAAGTCTTTTTTAAATCTGTTTTAAAATTCAAAAATCTAAAAAGAGATGATTTTTTTTTCTAATTTTGTTCAAATTTTGTACAAGGTGTAATTAGGGAAGATGACAGTCCTTGATTCCGTGATGGCGCTCACGCTGTGTGAAAAACACATTTCTTGAAAGCCTGCGCGAGGAGGCCAAAACTCTCATGATGCAGTGTCAAGTTGCTGCTGGTAAGGTTTTGTTTAAAAACTTAAAAAACTTAAATTTTAAACAAACCATTTTCTAAAAATTTATTTAGAAACCCGTTTTCTAAATCGTTCTAAAACGCCATTTTTTTGAACTTTTCTTTAAAATTCTTCCTAGCGAACAAGAACTTAGACGAAGAGAGTCGCAAGGTATCCGAAACGATAAACTCAATTAACAAGGTAATTTAATTGAGCACTTAACTAAATTAACTTACAATTACGATGCGATGAAAGTTGATTGCTCTTTTTTGTTGTTGTTTTACAGTTTTGCCTTTGATTTACTTGTCAATATTTATTTCTACTTTAATTATTTAATCAATTACATTAAATAATTAATAAAAGGCAATTAGTTAACTGCAACTTTTATTTAACTTTAATTGCAAATAGTGGGGCGTTGAGTGAAAAAGTGGCTTAGGACACTTGTAGTGGACAAAAATTTCAAAAGGTTAAAAAAGTTAAAAAACTTTACAGACGAAGCTAATGGTGGGATTTTTTAAAACTCGATTTTAAGTATAACCGTTGGAATCATTTTGTTCTAAAAAGTCGTGTTCAAATGTCAAACAGAGGGAGTTTGAAAAAAAAAATGGATTTAAAACCAAAACGCCATTCAAAATCCTGCGTCTGAATTGAGTGTGAACGATTCTTTCAATGCTAAAGATTACAGCTCAATGAAATTGGTTTTTATAGGTTTTACAGGTTTGAAAATATTTAACTATAAAAAATATATAAAGATGTTTTAAATGTAGTTAGTTAACTACCTTGATAAATAAATACAAATTTAGCACTTAAAAATCTTTTTTCGACTGTTCAAAAAATCGTAGCCCAATAACATCATGTGAATTTTTACAAATTCTCCGCCGCCTTTTGACCTAGGTTTTTTTTTCCTTGACAACCTTTACAACCTCACCGCCTCAAGGGCCCTCAGCCCTTGGCCCAACATCGACTTGATGGAACTAAGCAAAATAAGCTGTTTTTAACGTTCAGAAAATGTCCACTTAGCGATGCAAAATTTACGAGCCATACAAAACTAATGTTCCTATTTCACGGTGGCGCACAAATCTTAATATAGTTATTGGTTCGAATTCTACTAATTAACTAACTACATTACCAACTAATTACATAAAAATTCAATTACTAATTACAAATTGCCTATTTAAATTTTTTTTTTTGCCAATTTCCAGAGTTTCATCTAATTTTTCCAATTTCGATATTTCATTATTCCAAAATCGACGCCGTGTTACATGCCGATTTCCATATTTTCCAAAATTGTCACTATATTTTCAATGCATACAAAGTCAGTAAAGTAAATTGTAAATTTTGGGTGGAGAAATTTCAAAAATTCTGCGAAATATTAAAACAATCTCTTTTTTTAGTAACATTCTTTTACTCCCGATTTCTTTTGCACTAAAAGTTTTAAAACCACGTGATTTAATTTCAAAATTGCCTTTGCTCGGCAAAGGAGTCAAGCGATTTTATTATTCATTTCATTAATGTATTATTTTATTTTCAAAATTATTTTTAAAACAAGTATGCTACATTGCAAAATTCAATATTAAAAAAAAATAAAAGAATACTTTAAAAAATGTATTCAAATTCTAAAAAACGTCAATTGTTAATTGTTTGGATTTCCTTTCCCAAGGTTTTCAAAAATGTTTTTTTAAAAATGCGTTCAGAACAAAACAAGCTGCTCGCCGCATCTACTTCCCAAATGATTGGGAAAATGTACTCAAAAGTCTTGGAAGGAAGATCGGTACGATCCTTACGTAACAGTGACATTTCTTAAGTTTACATATGCTTTACGTAACTGTAAGTTTTACATATGCTATTAAACTTTCCTAAATTAAAAAAATATGTGTGATGAAATAAAAAAGTATATAGATAAATTTCATTTAACCATGGAAGCTTCTTTTAGGAAGCTAAGGAAGCCTACTACTAAAAATTGGAACAAATGAGGAGACTTAAAATAAGGCAAAAGCATATTCGCCAGATGAGTCTCCTTCTGAATGCAGAGCAAAATTTGTTTTTAAATTTAAACACGGATCCTTCTTTCTCAATGCTTTCAAAATTTTCAAAAATTAATTTCAAAAAATACCTTATTCAGAATCCTATTTCAAAACATTCACTTTCAGTATTTCATTTTGTAAATTCGAGAGTTCGAGTTGAGACGTTGAAGAGAGCAGACGTGTCACTAGAGTTATCAGTTAATTACTTTGTCAGAAGTAAAGCACGGCAAGAATGGAAGTGAGTTTGTTTTGTCTTGACAGTTTAATTAAAAACTTTCAAACAATAAGTTC